>CM060383.1:84254597-84516945 GCA_030545235.1 Helianthus tuberosus
TTTATTGCAAGAACCGCGAGAACCATTGTGAACAAAACAAAAAATACCTAAAAAAAGCTAAAAAAACACACACAATTTTTTTAATATTTTTATTGATAAATCGCTGGTTTTCGTTATTAAAAAAATTTAAAAAAAATTTATTGGCTACTAAAAGTAGCGATTTAGACACAAAAAATATTAAAAAAATGTGTTTTTTAGATTTTTTAAGGTTTTTTGGGGGTTTAGTTTTTAGCATTTAGCTTGGGTGGGAGGTTAGTTTTTTTTGTGAGGGGGGGGGGGGGGGGGAGGTTGTTTTAGGTTTTTGGTGGTGTAGTGGGTTTATTTTGTTATGTTCACATTAGTTCTCGCAATAAAGGTGGTTCTCGCATAAACCCTGCCATATATATATATATATATATATATATATATATATAGGGAGAAGATCATGCGAGAACCACCTCTTATTGTGAGAACCGCGAGAACCAATGTGAACACACAAAAAATGCCTAAAAATAGCTAAAAATCACACAAATTTTTTTTTGAATTTTTTAATATTTTTTTTAAAAAATCGCTACTTTTCGAAGCCAATTTTTTTTTTTGCTTCTAAAAGTAGCGATTTTAACATAAAAAAATCAAAAAAAAAATTCTAGATTTTTTTTTGGTTTTTTTAGATTTTTTTAGATTTTTTTAGGTTTTTTGGGGGTTTAGTTTTTAGCATTTTAGCTTGGGGGGGGGTTTAGGTTTTTTTTTTGGGGGGGGGGGTTAGGTTTTTTTTTTGGGGGGGGGGGGGGGTGGGGGGTTTAGGTTTTGGGGGGGGGGGGTGGGGGTTAGGTTTTTTTTAGGTTTTTTTAGCTATTTTAGGTTGTGTTCACATTGGTTCTCAAGGTTCTCACAATAAGGGTGGTTCTCGCATGAGCCCCTCCCTATATATATATATATATATATATATATATATATATATATATATATATATATATATATATATATATATATATATGTAGGGCAAGATTCACTTTTGGCCATATGTTGCTTTTGTATCCTTTTCTCTCTATTTTTTAATATATTTCATGTACGTAAAGGGTAATATTGGAAAAGTAATACAATTTCTCTTACAAACAAACAAAACTCTGCATGTTGTAAGAAACCTCACATCGGCTTCATCATTACACTAAACCTACATCAGTCTTCATCATTTCAAAACCCCAAAACACATTCTCTCTCTTTTCACAATCTCCATCCACCGATTTTCATCCATACCCAACTTCACCGGAGATATTCAACAAAATCCAGAATCCAGAGAAAAATCGCCTGAGATATTCAACAATCGCCAGAGATATTGAGCAATCGCCGGAGATATTGAGCAAAAAACGACGGGTTTCAGGTGCGTCGGTTCTTTGTTGACTAAAGTTATGAACTTACTTTTAACTATACAGATTTGGGTTGTGTTAAATACAGATTCTAGGGTTTTAAAGAGTTTTGGTTTCTCTTAAAAACAAAGTGCTCGGTTCCTTCATACCCCTCTGGGTTTTCTTAATGACAAGGTATGGTTAGGGTTTTTTTTTCTTTTAAGTAATCTCACTTGTTAAACGGTTAGATACAATGGTTTTTTGGATGAATACGTGATCATTTGGGGAGGTGTCTCTAATTTGTGTGTTAATTTTGATTTGAGAACATAAATTACACTAATATTCCGTTATTAGAAAAAAACGGCTATTTAGGGTTTATCAATACATAATGAAAAATGGAAAAAAAATATTGAGAATTTTGGGGGATAATAAAAAATAAAAGCATAAAAAATGTGAGAAGAATGTTCGTCTGAGAAAAAAAATCTCTGCTTGCTATAAATCGATATGGGCCATAGTGATCTACTGGTGATTGTGGTCCTGTATTTGTTATCTACTGGTCATTTATCTGGGTTATAAAGTGATCTGAGCCATAAATTGACTGCCTCTTAATCTGATGCTTTGTTGGATTACCTGATACTTTGCAGTCATTCGCTGTTACAACTAAGGATAACAAAACAAATCCGAGGAAAAAATGAGCCCAGGTATTTATAATTACAAAACCTGTTATTAATTATGCTTACACATTAAATTACATGTTCTTTTATTAATGTTGTTTACAATTAAAAAAATACAGCTAAAAAAGCTCGCCATACCCCGGTTGTCGAGAAGCGCATAAACAGGCAACTAATATGTACATAAATACTTTGAATTCATTACATGTTTGTTGTCATGTTTATGTCTAATGTACATCAACTTTCTAAATAGTGACAGCGGATGCTTACACGGGCGGTCCAGCAACGCAAACAAGACTAGGTAAAAAAAGGTTTAAAATTAGTCTTTTTTAATGTTAAGACATATATTTTGTAAAAAGGTTGTTAATGGTTTGTGATTTATATAAAACTTGTACAAATATAGGTAAGCAAGCGCATTGTGATAAGAAGGTGCAAAAAAGAAAGCTAATAAGTACGTACAAACATTTTTGTTCTTTTTCTTGTCTTATAATTATGTTTTATATAAATTATAAAACAAAGTTGGTGCCTCAGTTTCACCAGACAGTGATTTGGACACCTCCAGGCAAAACATGAAGAAAATAAAAAAAAAAGGTATGTTTTTTTATGTATAGAAATTTTTTGGTTACATCTTTTTTACATCTAATATTTATGTACAAGAAGTTTGTAAACCATCCTAAGTTGACGGCGAAGCGGGCGGGCCAGCAACACGTACTAAGGAGGTACAAAACTGTTTTAAACGTGATCTTTAGGAATCTAAATAAATATATGTTTCGATACTTTAATACTGATTGTTAAAAAATGTATATTTATAGGTCAGCAATCACAGGTGCATAGCAAAGCAAAGAAAATTGTCAAAAGGAAGCTAATAAGTACGTACACACAACTTGTTTCCTTCTTTAGAAAACATGTAAATCGTAACAGAAAGTTGGTGTGTTAGTTTCAGTGGACTGCGACTCAGAGACGACTGGAGATTTGTTAAATAACAACACCTTGGGTGACAATGGCCATGCAGTTCTGCCAAAAAAGGATGCAGTTGTTGTGCGGAAAACAAAAAAAGGAAAACATGAACGGGTGAAAAGCCGAAGTGGGAAACATCCAAAAACCACACATAAGTGGTCTAGAATAAAAAACATGTTCAGCGCCTAGGCAATTGTACAAATGCATCAAGTCTCTAACCAGTAACCAACGAGAGGACGTGAAGAGGATGGGGTTTGGTAAAATGCTATCATTCAACGTTAGTGGGATACCTGCAAAACTAGCGCACTATGTTGTGGACCACTTCAACACGGAACAAATGGCTATTGAGATGTCATGTGGGTCAATAAACATTGATGTTGAGTCTGTCCATGACCTTCTAGGAATTCCTAACAAAGGGATAGACATGCAAAATGTAAGAGCATATGAAAAGCTTGATGTTGCTATTATGGCATGGAGAAAATGATACCGTGAACGATTTGTGGCGCCGACAAATCTGGCACAATCTATAATGACAAGTTGATGAAGCCAATAGTTTTAATTTCCAACTAGACTTCCTAATGTTATTCTTAATCGTCATGGTTGAGTGTGATAGAAATGGGCGGATGAAAGAATGGATTTTGAAAACTTTTACTGGAGATACATATTTCAGTAAAATAAATCATGTAAAGATGGATGGAAGAGGTGTGATCCTGATTCTCCATTTTCCGGACCACTCACAATTTTGGCTGTAAGTGTTTTTTGTAACAAAACTTACTAAAAATATAGGTATACAACATTTATTTAGTTATCTCACCACTTGGCATTCTTATTTGTTTTTTGTGTCATTACACAGCTACTATACATCGACCGAGTTAAATGCACCGGATTTGAAGTTGACCGGTCAATAAACCCAATCGTATCCTGGAATAAAAACGAACTGAAAAATAGAGAAAGATTGGAGATAAAAAGAGGTGGCTTTGGTAGAGGGGAGTTGCATGAAGTTTTTGTGGTTCAACGGGATTCAAGTAAAACCGAGTTACATATTAATGATGAAGTTCTCAATGTAAGATTAGTAATCATATCCAGTTAGAAAATAGTTATCTTTTTACAACATTACTTACAAACCGTATTTTAAAACTTTGTTTGTAGAATGAGATCGTATCTATAGAAAAACATTTGGATGTCATGGAAGCAAAAAAGGTGACGGTGCAAACAAAATTGGAAGCGGTGTTTAATGCTCATCCACACAATGAGCATGTTAAGAAATTGATAGAACGGTTTGAGAAAATTGTACACTCTATAAAAACAAGGGTATGGCTGGCGCCTGATACCCCACGAGAAAAAATTGCTGGAGTCCTCATGTCTCTCAACAACACTATGCAAGACCCCGAAAATGATTACACAAAAGGTAATACGGATAACGGATAAATCACTACCCTGAAGATGTATTTACTTTTTCTACAGACTGTAACTAATATTTTTTGACAAATGCAGACCCTGATGATGATGCCGCAATTGCAGCTGATGTGGCAAATATCGATGGTATGAACTTTTTTACATACCTATTAACATTTTTGCATTCCCATAATCGTTTACACAAAAAAAGTATTCGTAAGTATTTGTAGCTCAATATACTATGCGAGATAACTTATTGTGTAAGACTTGCTAAAACAAGGAAATTGTGAACGAATTTGTGGATAGGAATGTACTTATCGCAAGTTTGTTCACATTATTGAGCCAAAACTGTTTTTTCCGTGCTTGAGATTCAATCGATTTACTCTTACAAGTTAAAATTTAAGTTAAAGATATATTAACGAGGTCCATTTTGATAACATCCCAAAAATAACACTACCATTAAAAAGCCCTATGTTTAATAGTTCAAAACCTTGGTGTGCATTTAATGGATCATGATCATGTACTAACTCTTTAAATACCAATCATTTATAAAACAAAATAATGATAATTGACAGATTAAACTCTAGACGGTCATGGGAATGTGCCAGAGAAAAAACGCACTACTGCGACTGATAATTTACAAAAAAAAAAAAAAAAGGTGAGGTGCAAAAAAATATCATACAGGCACATGTGAAAATAAGCTGTATAAAAAGCTCATTGAGTTGATTAGCACATTTAATTGTTTTTTAATACTTTTTTTAGACGTATGTAGCATCTGGTGGTGATCAGGGTGATGGTGATGCCAAGCGAAGGAAGAAAGTTGTGTCTGCGAAAGGTAACTTTTGTGACACTGTAGGTTTTCCCGAGCAACCATCTTGTATTAGCATTATGTGTACGTATATTATTAAATGAAAGTTTGTGAATTATCTTGGTGTGCTAAGTGATCCTTGTACTAAGATATGTGTATGTGGTATATAGTTATGAAAATGTTTGTAAGGGTGAGCCGAGACCCCAAGGACCCGACTCGAGACCACCCGGTCTCGAGTAACCCACACCAGTTGGGCCGCAACCCTTTAGCCCATTCGAGAACCCATTAGGGTGCACCAACTTGGAACGGGTATAAAACCCATGTTATTAGCCAACTTTCCTCTATTTGGCAACCATCATCATTCACACAAATCCCTAGAAACATTCCCTCACACTCACTCCCACACTCTCCTTCATTCTCCCTCACTAAAACCCTAAAACACCACCACAATCCTCCTCTCCTCCTCTCGGGTTCGAACCGGTAGCAACATGGTTCTCGGATCAGCTCATTACCATTACTCGGAAGCTCCCTTCATCAATCCTCCATACCCTTTATATCTAGCCGGTTAGTATTTTGTGGTTTATTTGGTCTTTAAGGTGATTTTAGGATACTTGATGATACTACCTTGTTGAATGAATGAGTTGTTTAATAAGACGTTTGCCTTGAATGATTAAAATGATGAATGTTGTGTGTGAAATGTCTTGCTAAGATTGTTTTGAATGATAAATGATTAATAGTTTAGGATGTTTTGGCTATTCGATTCATGTTAGATATTATAGAACAAATGTTGTGTTTGATGATGGGTTACAAGATTGTCTTGATATCAAGAATATATGTTCACATAATCCTTGATCACAAAATTTCATGTCTGAATGATCTCATAAAGAACATTATGAATATGTGTTGAATATGATATGAACATATGATGAACTATTTGAATATGACATGAATAATTGGAAAATTGTGTCTTTGATCCGTTTTGATTAAGTGTTAGACAAGGAAACATGTTTATGGAATTCTATTGGTTAGTACTCCAAATCATGATATTGCAATTCTGTTGGATGGTACAAGTATGGACAGGTTCTAGAAGGATTCCATCATCAGGTGTGTGAGTCGAGACCCCCGGTTTCGACTCGAGACTGTCATGATGACCACTCAAAACCAGGCAGCAGGCATCAGGAACTCGAGACCAGCAAGATCTCGACTCGAGATCTCCTGATCTCGACTCGAGATTGAACTCGAGACCTTCAAGGTTACGACCCATGTATGCACCACTCGAGACCTCCAGTTGGCAACCTGAGATCCCTTGGTTGCGACTCGAGACCGCATGTTCTCGAGTCGAGACCACCTAGTCTCGGATGGGCTGCCCGACTTAGTTATTGGGCAACAATGTGTTCTGTCATGTTTGGGCTACGTGATTAACTGGACTACGTGCTAACTGCTGATTACTGTTAAAGGATTTGAACAGGCCCAATAACTTAGAGGATAATTGTATGTCATGTATGCTATGTGCTAACTGTTACTGCTTTAATCTAGAATCAGCCCAACATTAGGAATGCTAGTATAATATGTATGTTTGTGTTAGACACGTGTGAGATATACGTGACTTGTTTGTATCCGAGCCTGACCCGTACTGGTAACCATGTTAGGACGTGGTGACCAGCGTGCTTGACCAAGTAAACTAGTCTGCCGAGCAACCCAAGGTGAGTTCACAACTTTTAAAGCATGCGTTCCCGGTGGTTGGGAAACGGAACTTAAAACAATGCTATCCCCTTGTAAGGGATACAAACCTACTTTTCTCCCCCTTATGCGGGACCCTTAGTTAATTACTATTTATATTGGATGCAACAAGCCATACTAAACGAAACTCTATCACTCAAGTCCCTACTACTTAATACCGATTAGTCGCCGGGGCCTAGCGAACGGGTTATTAGTTGATAGCGCTATTTAGGTCACAGCAGCCTTACACCGTGCCCGCGTATGGGATTGGGCGTGAACTAATAGACTCTGGCAAACCGGCAATGATGATAGAACATTGACAAATGGGGCACTCTACGGAAACGTACGGTCGCATAGTATTCGGTATTGTAAACCAGTTTAGTAGCTTACTTAAGGGGTAGCTCCCCTTGGCATGGTATAAATGAGTAAATTAACTGTTGAAACAAGTTTTTGGAATTAAAAACTGGACAAACTCGTGAACTCGCCAACATTATGCTGATACCCTACTGCATGCTTTGCAGGTACCCAGTGACTCAGGAGCTTGCAGCTTGGGGATGTGTAGTGGTCGTCTTAACCAGTGTGATTGGGTCCTATAATAAACTTTAACTATGAACTTTGTTTGAACTGTTTTGCCTATGCTTCCGCTATTTACCTAGACTGCTATTTGAACTTAAAACTTTTGAACTTTAATTATGGTATTTACTGACCCTGGTGGTTGGTAAACATTATTACTATTATTAATTGAATGCTCAGTATAATTGGTGGCTGGATCCTGGTCAGTCACACACCTCGCGGTAGTACTCCGCATGTTGTTTTTGAGGGTGTGACAGATTGGTATCAAAGCCATTGGTTATAGTGAACTCGGTTTTAAAAAGAAAGTCTTTTTGAGAAAAACCAGACTATAACCCGTGACTCGTGACGACACTACACTCCAAGTGCAAGGCTCAACGTATTAGACCTCATGGCTCGGACTTGTGTTTACTTGCCTGTTTATTTTATGTCTATGCTCTACTATACGTACTAGTGTGCCTAGTTAGATGTATACACCTCCCTCTTCTATCTCGTTCTCGCTACATTACGACATCGCACTCATATTATGTTTTCTGGTCGTGAAGACAATGAGTGGACGTGGAAGAGGAAACGTTAACATGACTCAGGCTCAGTTCACTAACCTAATCAACACGGTGGCTGCAGCTTTCGCAGCTCACCCTGGAGGTAAACTCGATATTCTTAGGATTTTTAGATCCTACCCCTGCATTGTCTTTTCACCCTTAAACCTATTCGCTTCGCTTCTCACAACAGGTCAGCATGCGCCTGCGCAACCACGTGTTTGTACTTTCAAGACCTTCATGGATTGCAAGCCTCTCCCTTTCAATGGCACTGAGGGTGCCATAGGCCTTCTGCACTGGATTGAGAAGTCTGAAGCTGTTTTTGCTGTCCGCGAGTGTCCCCCTACTAATTGGGTGAAGTTTGCTACTGGTACGCTTGAAGGAAACGCGCTTTCATGGTGGAAAGTGCAGATTCAAATGCTAGGTTTGGAAACTGCTAATGCGACTGCGTGGGAAGATTTCAAGAATATGATCAAGGAAGAGTACTGTCACAGGGATGACATCCACAAGCTCGAAAACGAGTACTTCAGGCTTAAGATGGTTGGATCAGAGATTGAGACCTACACCAAGCAGTCCAACGACTACGCTGCTCTCTGCCCAAACATGTCCCGACCTGCTTATCGAAGGATCGAATTGTACATCAAAGGTTTGGCTCCAGAAATCCAGAGCTTGGTCACTTCAGCTAACCTCACTACCATTCAGCCAGTCATCCGTCTTGCTCACAAACTCACTGATCAGGCTGTGGAACAGTGCAAGCTGCCCAAAAGGATCAGTGCTACTGCCGGAGCTTCTGGTGATAACAAGCGTAAGTGGGAAGGAAACCAGAGCAAGGATGCTAACCCCACTCAGGCCCCAACACAGCAAAGGAAAACTGAAAACACCAAGGGCTCTCAGCAACAGGGTGGCTATCGAGGAAACCACCCCAAGTGTAACAAGTGTAACTGACACCATAGTGGGACATGTGGCAAAGGTCAGTGTCAGCAATGCAACAAGATGGGGCATGAAGCCAAAGACTGCAGGAGCCAGCTTCCAGCTAGGCAGAATCAGCAACAACCACAACAGCAGCAAGGAAACAACCGTGGATGCTTCAAGTGTGGGGCAACGGGGCACATGCGAAGGGATTGCCCTGAACTGGACCAGAACCGCAATAACAACCAGGGTGCTGGAAACAACGATCCAAACAACAACAATGCTGGAAATGGTGCAAGAGGAAGGGTTTTCGTGATTGGAGCTGGGGAAGCTAGGAATGGTCCCAACGTTGTAGTGGGTAAGTTCCTACTCGATGATCGTTATGTTTCTATATTGTTTGATTCTGGAGCCGATGGTAGCTATGTATCCCTACGTATTAGTAAGAATCTTAAGCGTACGCCTATGATATTAAGTTCTAAGCATACCGTTGAGTTAGCAAATGGTAGAAACATCGATGCCTCACACATTATCAGTAACTGCAAACTAGTATTGTTAGGTCAGATGTTTAGCATCGATCTTTTCCCTATCATTCTTGGAAGCTTCGACGTCGTCATTGGTATGGATTGGTTATCCAAACATCGGGCGGAAATCCTCTGTCAAGAGAAAATGGTTTGTATCCCCCATCCTTCTGGCAAACCCCTCATCGTGCAAGGTGACAAAGGCGGAGAAGTCTCAGGCATCATCTCATTCTTAAAAGCCCAGAAGTGTTTACGAAAGGGGCACACCGCTATCTTAGCACTTGTCACCGACACTCAGGAAAAGGAAAAGAGGATTGAAGATTTTCCAGTTGTACGCGACTACCCTGAGGTATTTCCTGAAGAATTACCTGGACTCCCTCCTCACCGTCAGGTCGAATTTCAAATCGAGCTAACTCCTGGAGCGGCACCTATAGCACGTGCGCCTTATCGACTAGCCCCCGCTGAACTAAAGGAACTTTCTACGCAACTGCAAGAACTTTTGGATAAAGGATTTATCCGTCCTAGTTCGTCGCCCTGGGGAGCACCAGTGCTCTTTGTCAAGAATAAGGATGGCACATTCCGTATGTGCATCGACTATCGTGAGCTGAAAAAGGTTACCATCAAGAACCGTTACCCACTCCCGCGTATCGACGATCTATTCGACCAGTTGCAAGGATTAAGCTACTACTCCAAGATTGATCTGCGACCAGGTTATCATCAGTTGAGAGTTCGCGATGAAGACATCTCCAAAACCGCATTCAGAACTCGTTATGGTCATTACGAGTTTCTTGTCATGCCTTTTGGAATGACCAACGCACCCGCAGTTTTCATGGATCTCATGAACCGAGTGTGCACACCCTACCTCGACAAGTTTGTGATTGTGTTTATCGACGACATCCTGATCTACTCGAAAACTCAAAAGGAGCATGAACAACGCCTGCATCTTATTCTCGAACTCCTTCGCAATGAGCAACTGTACGCCAAGTTCTCAAAGTGTGACTTCTAGCTTCGAGAGGTCCATTTCCTTGGGCACGTGGTCAATAGGGACGGAATTCACATCGACCCAGCTAAGATCGACTCTATAAAGAATTGTCGTACACTGAAGACTCCGACCGAAGTTCTCCAATTCTTGGGACTGGCAGGATACTATCGTAGATTCATCAAGGGATTTTTGAAGATCGCTCAACCTCTCACGACTCTCACTCAGAAGGGTATTGCTTACAAGTGGAATGAGGCTCAGGAGTCTGCCTTTCAGAAGCTAAAGGATAACCTTTGCAGTGCTCCTATTCTCTCGTTACCTGAAGGTACCGACGACTTTGTGGTTTACTACGATGCGTCTATTCATGGGCTCGGTTGCGTGTTGATGCAACGCAAGAAAGTTATCGCCTACGCTTCTCGAGAACTCAAGATTCACAAGAGGAACTACACGACGCACGACTTGGAACTCGAAGCGGTTGTTTTTGCTCTCAAGATCTGGAGGCATTATTTGTACGGTACCAAGTGCACAGTTTACACCGAACACAAGAGCCTCCAGCATATTTTGGAATAGAAGGAGTTAAACATGAGGCAACGAAGATGGGTAGAACTCCTTAACGACTACGAATGCACGATCAAGTATCATCCAGGCAAGACCAATGTGGTGGTCGACGCCCTTAGCAGGAAGGAAACCATACCTAGACGTGTTCGAGCTTTACAGCTCACTATCCACTCAAACCTCCCCAGTCAGATTCACAATGCTCAGGATGAAGCACTAAAGGCAGAAAACCTCCCAGATGAATCCCTACGGGGTATGGAGAAACGGTTGGAACTCAAGGAAGATGGTATCCGTTATGTTGCTGGTCGCATTTGGATTCCATCTTATGGAAATCTCTGAAAACTTGTGATGGACGAAGCGCACAAGTCACGCTACTCGATACATCCTGGTGCTGGTAAAATGTATCACTACCTCAAAGTCCTGTATTGGTGGCCTAACATGAAAGTTCTCATCGCTAAGTACGTTAGCAAATGTTTAACATGTGCCAGGGTCAAGGTCGAGTACCAGAAGCCGTCGGGCTTGTTGCAACAACCAGAGTTGCCAACATGGAAATGGGAGCAAATTTCCATGGATTTCGTCACAGGCTTACCTAGGTCCCAAAACGGGAACGGTGCTATTTGGGTCATCGTGGACCGCCTAACCAAGTCTGCACATTTCCTCGCAATCAAGGAAACCGATAAGTACTCGAAGCTTGCTGCAATCTACTTGAAAGAGATTGTTACTAGGCACGGGGTGCCAATCTCTATCATTTCTGACCGTGACCCATGCTTTACATCTGAGTCATGGCAAGCTACCCATAGATCTTTTGGCTCACGTCTGGATATGAGCACTGCTTACCACCCGCAGACCGATGGTCAAACGGAACGTACCATCCAAACGCTTGAAGACATGCTGAGAGCATGTGTTATTGATTTTGGAAATGGGTGGGAATGACATTTACCGTTGGTAGAGTTCTCCTACAACAACAGCTACCACACCAGCATTCAGGCAGCACCCTTTGAGGAATTGTACGGTCGTAAATGCCGATCACCTCTATGTTGGGCAGAAATTGGCGAAAGCCAAATCACTGGCCCGGAACTGGTAGTCGAGACTACGGAAAGGATTGCCCAGATCAGACAACGTATGGCGGCAACTCGTGACCGTCAGAAAAGTTACGCTGATAAGCGTAGGAAACCGCTAGAATTCCAGGTCAGTGACCGGGTTCTACTTAAATTCTCACCCTGGAAGGGTGTGGTTCGTTTTGGTAAACGGGGCAAGCTTAATCCGCGATATGTCGGACCATTCGAAATTACCGAGAAGATCGGTAAGGTTGCTTATAGATTGAATCTGCCTGAAGAGCTGAGTGCGGTGCACAACGTCTTTCACGTGTCTAATCTGAAGAAGTGTCTGTCAGATGAGACACTCATCATTCCTTTCAAGGAACTCACTTTTGATGATCAGCTACACATTCACTGAGGAACCGATTGAGATCACGGATCAAGAAATCAAGACCCTCAAACGTAGCCAGATACCTATCGTACGAGTCCGTTGGAACTCGCGCTGTGGCCCAGAATTTACCTAGGAACGGGAAGACTAGATGAAGCGCAAATATCCCCAGTTGTTCCCAGATGAAACTCCCAGCGCTGAAGCTACCTCCGAATTTCGGGACGAAATTCCAGCTAACGGGGGGATGATGTGACACCCCGTTGAAACGTTCTCACTCATACTAGCTTGTCAGTGGCTGCACTTTAACTTTCGGGATGAAAGTTCTTAAAACTTGGGGATAATGTGACACTCTAGGTTTTCCCGAGCAACCATCTTGTATTAGCATTATGTGTACGTATATTATTAAATGAAAGTTTGTGAATTATCTTGGTGTGCTATGTGATCCTTGTACTAAGATATGTGTATGTGGTATATAGGTATGAAAATGTTTGTAAGGATGAACCGAGACCACAAGGACCTGACTCGAGACCACCCGGTCTCGAGTAACCCACATCAGTTGGGCCGCACCCCTTTAGCCCATTCGAGAACCCATTAGGGTGCACCAACTTGGAACGGGTATAAAACCCATGTTATTAGCCGACTTTTCTCTATTTGGCAACCATCATCATTCACACAAATCCCTAGAAACATTCCCTCACACTCACTCCCACACTCTCCTTCATTCTCCCTCACTAAAACCCTAAAACACCACCACAATCCTCCTCGCCTCCTCTCGGGTTCGAAACGGCAGCAACAAGGTTCTCGGATCAGCTCATTACCATTACTCGGAAGCTCCCTTCATCAATCCTCCATACCCTTTATATCTAGCCGGTTAGTATTTTGTGGTTTATTTGGCCTTTAAGGTGATTTTAGGATACTTGATGATACTACCTTGTTGAATGAATGAGTTGTTTAATAAGACGTTTGCCTTGAATGATTAAAATGATGAATGTTGTGTGTGAAATATCTTGCTAAGATTGTTTTGAATGATAAATGATTAATAGTTTAGGATGTTTTGGCAATCCGATTCATGTTAGATATTATAGAACAAATGTTGTGTTTGATGATGGGTTACAAGATTGTCTTGATATCAAGAATATATGTTCACATGATCCTTGATCACAAAATTTCATGTCTGAATGATCTCATAAAGAACATTATGAATATGTGTTGAATATGATATGAACATATGATAAACTATTTGAATATGACATGAATAATTGGAAAATTATGTGTTTGTTCCGTTTTGATTAAGTGCTAGACAAGGAAACATGTTTATGGAATTCTATTGGTTAGTACTCCAAATCATGATATTGCAATTCTATTGGATGTCACAAGTTTAGACAGGTTCTAGAAGGATTCCATCATCAGGTGTGTGAGTCGAGACCCTCGGTTTCGACTCGAGACTGTCATGATGACAACTCGAAACCAGGCAGCAGGCATCAGGAACTCGAGACCAGCAAGATCTCGACTCGAGATCTCCTGATCTCGACTCGAGACTGAACTCGAGACCTTCAAGGTTGCGACCCATGTATGCACCACTCGAGACCTCCTGTTGGCAACCCGAGATCCCTTGGTTGCGACTCGAGACCGCATGTTCTCGAGTCGAGACCACCTAGTCTCGGATGGGCTGCCCGATTTAGTTATTGGGCAACAATGTGTTATGTCATGTTTGGGCTACGTGATTAACTGGACTACGTGCTAACTGCTGATTATTGTTAAAGGATTTGAACAGGCCCAATAACTTAGAGGATAATTGTATGTCATGTATGCTATGTGCTAACTGTTACTGCTTAATCTAGAATCAGCCCAACATTAGGAATGCTAGTATAATATGCATGCTATGTGTTAGACACGTGTGAGATATACGTGACTTGTTTGTATCCGAGCCTGACCCGTACTGGTAACCATGTTAGGACGTGGTGACCAGCGTGCTTGACCAAGTAAACTAGTCTGCCGAGTAACCCAAGGTGAGTTCACAACTTTTAAAGCATGTGTTCCCGGTGGTTGGGAAACGGAACTTAAAACAACGCTTTCCCCTTGTAAGGGATACAAACCTACTTTTATCCCCCTTATGCTGGACCCTTAGTTAATTACTATTTATATTGGATGCAACAAGCCATACTAAACGAAACTCTATCACTCAAGTCCCTACTACTTAATACTGATTAGTCGTCGGGGCCTGGCGAACCGGTTATTAGTTGATAGCGCTATTTAGGTCTCACCAGCCTCACACCGTGCCCGCGTATGGGATCGGGCGTGAACTAATAGACTCTGGCAAACTGTCACTGATGATAGAACATTGACAAACGGGGCACTCTACGGAAACGTACGATCGCATAGTATTTGGTATTGTAAACCAGTTTAGTAGCTTACTTAAGGGGTAGCTCCCCTTTGGCATGGTATAAATGAGTAAATTAACTGTTGAAACAAGTTTTGGGAATTAAAAACTGGACAAACTCGTGAACTCGCCAATATTATGTTGATACCCTACTGCATGCTTTGCAGGTACCCAGTGACTCAGTGGATAAGGCACTGATTTTGAGCATCAGTGCTTGCCAAGAAAATGAAAGGTCAGTGGGTGACTTTCAGCAGTGGACAATATATAGGAAGCAGATGTTTGAACAAAACAGTGGTTAGGGGTAATAGTAAATATTTGAAAGACCAGTATATCGGCAACATTTACAGAACTTTTCATTCAAGGTTTTGCCACATGTCAATTACACATTTTGAAGCTTTTATAGATTTCTGATAGTGGTTTAGTATCCCAGATGATGAAAAACCCTTTTTTTTTACTAAGGTAACTCATTTTGTGTCATAATATTTTAATTAGAACATGAGTGCCCAAGTATTTCAGAGTCTGTTAACAATCAATCTTTTGCTCAGTGTAAAAACAAACTTGAGTTTGACATGACCTTGACACTAGTACCATTTCCTTTTGATCCATTTTGAGGATAATATTACCAACAAAAATAAAGGTTATATATCCTGACAGGAAATTGAAACTTTTACTATCAAGAACCAGTGAAAAGTTCAAAATATATTATTCTTAAAGAAAAATAAAGAATAATATATCCTGCTTTATTAGAGAAAATCCTTTTCCAAAAAAAAATTAAAGGATTTTCTGAAAACATCATCAAAAGAATCTCGTATAATTTTCCACTAAAGCTCCTAATCATATCATTCTCAAGTTTATGAAAATGGTCAGTGGTTTGACAACAGTGGTATGACATTATAAATACATTTTGACCACTGTTTGGTACCATTTTCTTGTTGATTGATTGACAACAAAAATGAGGATACATGTATACATGAGTTTTTGAAAACCCTGTTATAGACTTTGCTACCATGTGATGATTCTGAAAATTTGTCTAGTCCTCTTGTAAGTTCATTCATTGGAGATACTATTGTTACCTGAACTTTCCTAACCCACTGAATGCATACAGTTGCTTAATGACCATTTCTACCCCAAATTTGAACTCTTAAGTGTTTTGTGTTTATACTCTTTACTTTTGACTTCAAGAGTTTTGAGATAAACACACTTTCGAGTTTTTGTGAATTTTCTTCTTCCCTTTTTACCCTTCCCATTCATAAGTAACAGAATACTTATTGGGAGATTTTATTGGAGGAATACTTATTTCAAAATCATTTTGCAGCAATGTTTTGAGAGATTTGGTCATTTCTGCACATGCTTATGCCAAATTTCACATTACTCATGATCTGGTCATTTTTTACATCTGATTTTCTTAATGTATTTTTAATAGAGTTGATTTGGTCATTTTGAGGATTCTCAACCTGTTTTTTTTTTTCAACACACAAGATTTAATATCTAAGGTTTTAGTTTCCCTCCTTTTGTGTAAACAAAAACACTAATGTTTTCATGAAATTAGGTTTTTGTTTGACCAGAGGTTCATACCTTTGTGTTACATATGATGGAGATAACACAAAAATTCATATCAACACTTGAAATGAATTTTGTAAAGGAAATGATTATACCATAGTTACCAGACATGTTTTCAGATCTGAAAACTATGAGTGACTTGTGCATGACATCACTTGTTGTGTGAAATTTGTGTATCTTATGACATCTTGGTTGTTTTACAGAGTTTTTGAATAGCAGTTTTGAACGTGATAACTCGTTACTCTGTTTTTCAACAAAATGCAATCAACCTTAGTATCAATGAATTTTGAGCTGAACTGTTATGTCAAATTGACTGTTAGATCGAATTTGACTGTCCAAGCTCTGATACCAATTGTTAGGATCGGAGGCTCTCATGATTGTGTTTGTTTGTGTGATTTGAGCTATGAATGAATATGGAACAATGTAAAGTGCAGCGGAAATGAACAACAAACTTTGTAAACACAAACAAAGAGAAGGTTAGTTTTGATAAACATTTGCTTCACCATAAGTTGAAAGATTACAATTCAAAGCAAAAGATTACAATGCAAGCTTACAAACTAAACTCCCCTTCAGCCTGATACTTCATGGTTGGTTGTACAAGATGAAAGGATTGAATTGAGGAGAATAACTCACTCAAAACGATCAAATGTAACACTACAGGGTACTGCTCCATTTATAGGCAAACCAAAACCACTGAGGCATCTCAGCTGACGTCACCATGAAAGCGACGTCTAACAGCCTAACAACCTGTAACAACTGTTCCTATATAAACACTGCTAATGTTAACTACTGATTCTACATAAGACAAGTAATACACTAAACTACTGCTATCTTCTTCCATCAGTGATTTCCTCAAAGTTGATCAGTCCTTGAGTGAGCAGTGCTTTGTCATCAGTAGATAGAACCAGCAGTGTTTACTTCTTCAGGGCTTTGTCAGCAGTTGAAAGGGTAGCAGCAGTTGTATAAGGGCAGTGGATAGAGAGCCATCAGTTGTTATAATCACTTTCAAGGGGAAAGCCCAATGTAAACAGCTGCTTATTGTGAATCCACTATCGTGATCCGGTTTTGGCTTTTATTATATGGTCCTCTGGTAGGGTTCAATCCCAACAAAACTCCACTATATAAACATACATGACAACATACACGTGCAATAATTGTAGATACAAAAATAAAAAAATAAAAACATGGTGACAACAATGTTACATTTCTCTACAAATAAAAAATGTAACATGTTTTAATTAACAATAAAGTAAAAAGTCATACAAAGTAACGCGCTAAAAGTGAAGTTAACCACCTTATGGAGGTGCTAAAATGCAAACTAAACCTAACATGTGTGTATGTGACCGCATTTAACTAACTAGATGGGGGTGAGGGTGACAAAACACAAGAGATCATACATGATGAAGAAAGTGGCAGAGATACCACAGCAGGTTCGGCAACTACTACAGAAAAAAGTGGCACATGTGGAGTCATACGCGACAAGGAAAATGAGGCAATACATCAAGAGACGAAAGCTACACTGACAAGTAAGTTCTAGGTCTTTTTTTTCATTCAAACATTATATAAGCTCAGGTATAAGTTGTTACGTGTATATAAAAATCAAGAAAAACCGGTCATACACAAACAAACTAACACGTATATGTATGTCTACATGTAAATGCATAGAATTGGACATGAGCAACGAAACAAAAAACATGCCAGGATTGCTTGATGGGACTACCTTTCAGCTACTAACACAAAACGCCGAACTAGGTAAGTCATGATTCCAAAAAAAATGTGAACATGTGTTATTTGTGTACACAACAGAAAATCGGACTTGTCGGAACCAAAAAAAATTGCAAGTGCTGATGTCGATGATACAGATAATACGGAAACTTCCGTACCACCTGATGTGCAAAAAAGTGATGGCATAAATCAAGAAGATAAGCATTCAAAAGAAGAAGAGACCAAAAATACAATCAATGGTAAGTTCTACATGTTTTCAACTTCATTCAAACATTATAATAAACTTGGCATTTTTTGGTTAATACTAACGAACAAAAAATAAAATTAAGCAGGCAAGGGAACGACTGAAAATGATATCGCACGTAAGGTTTGGGTAAGCGCACTTGAATCAAGACGAAGAAAACCATTTGGTAGGTTCAACCGGTCGTGTGATGACCATGATGACGAAATGGAAATGAACAGCGTATATGGGATTTTCTGTTCGATATGAAATACTCAATGTCAGCTTCCATTTAAATATTAAAATACCAGTTGTTACATTATGCAAAGCTTTTGCTACTGATAGATTAGGGAATGTTTTGCTCCAAAATGTTTTTTTTTCGAATAGTCTATTTTGTTTTAAATGTATAACAGCAAACGCTTTTTTCAAGAACAACATACAGGCCACGGAAAATGGTAATCTCTTTATCTAGCGGGGTAACAAAAAAATTCGGTCAATCTGCTGAGTAAGTTCAGTTATATAAAATATACGTAAAACATAGGAGTCCTAGTTTTTTAATATCCAGAATCTAATTTATAAATCTAACATTGTCTTACGTAGAGATATTATCTTCAAGAGTATGTACGACGTCGAAATCACAAAGACGCTGATGCGCACATTGAAGGAGGGAGTGAAGGTGTACTCTGATGTGGTTGATGCTTGGGTAGATGTAATGAATTATGAAGAAGTTGATAGAACCGCCGGCTGCGAGACGCGTATTTATTTTAGAACAACTGTCATAGTAAGTCTATATTATTTGATCTTTGTCTATGATGTTGGATTTATTAGAGTTTGTTTGTGGGTCATGGGTTACGGGGTATCTAAATCAGTAGTAACTTTTGATTTGAGTCTTTTGAAACGTTGTAAGTTTGCCTATTTAAAGACATTTTTTGGATTATTGGAATTCGTGTCTTGCACCACCTTATTGACACATCTTATTTGTAAAAAAAAAACAGGACAGCTGGTTATTGACATATCCTACTTGTGATGATGATGAACGTATGAAAACGTTCTGTGATAGGATGATGGGAGCTGGCGCATTTGAACTCATTGGGATCAAAATGGTTTTCTTTCCAATCCTAGAGAATGATCAATATTACTTGATTGTTTTCGATCTAGAAAACGGCACAATAACTGTCATAGACCACAAGCCTGATCGCACACCCTTAGTTGGCATTAGGGATCATCATGATTACTACAATAAAGATACACCATACAAAGTGGTTAGTCATTTTATTTTCTTGTAAACATTAGGATGAAAAACAATAACTCATTCCAAAACTGATTACTTTATTGTTTTTTAACAGAAGCATATGCTGGTCGCTTATTTGGAGCGTTCCAGACATCCGTAAAAGGATCAACTTGCAGCAACCAAGATTAAGAGGTGTGATATCCATTGGGCGACCCCTGCGCATCCCATGGATAGTGCAGTATTCCTTATGCAGCACATGCAGAATTTTAACGGCATCAATGAACCTTTTGAATGTGGTTTTAGCGGCCACTGGAAGAGAAAGCAAAAACAGATTCTTGCCCTCCGAAAAAAATTCGCTACACGCATACTACTATCTGATGTGAATTTAATGAACGGAAAGGTTCGCGATGCTGCGTTATCATTGTAAGCTGCTGCTCCACATGCTAATGTTATGTTTTTCATTGACAACTTAAACAATTTAACTCGTACTTTGTCGGTTGGCTCTCTATGTATTTGACTATTTATGTATGTCGTTGATCTGGAACACATATCTTTATGTGCATGTTTAATGTTACATTTTGGTGAACCATAAGTACACTAATGGAAAGTTTGACTAAGATATTTATTTTCCTTTGAAAAGCATACAATAAGATGTAGTAAAAAAAAGGTGTAACAATGCAATATTTTCGTTTGATAACTTGTTTGATCACTTTAACAATGAACAAAATGTAATACAATGTTACATCTAACATGTGTGTTCTTTGCTGTAATAGTTAGTGTTAGTCAAACAGTCGTAATTATCAGTACAACCTACTTTGGTACAAAAAAAAACAGTACAAAAATACCTATTTTCGTTACAAAAATCAGTACAAAAAAAATGTAACAACATATATTAGAATGGGTCATCTCTTCGGTAAAGGTAACTACTCCTTGTTATGATATTTATATAAACAAAAAAAATACAATCTTACAAATTAATGCTGCCAGCTTGGAGTGTCCAATTTGCACAAAAAGGACGCACGTACACCAATACCATATCCAAGAAATATATCCATAGTACTCATTAATTCTAATAATATATATAAAAACAAAAAAAGTACAATCTCATATAATTGCCCTAGTATGAGGAGTCTAAATTGGACAAAAAGGAAGGACATGGTTGATGTCTAAGTAAAGAGGAAAAAACATAACTAATAAAAAAATGTGTACTTCTATTTTATCCTCAATGTCTTTTTGTCTTATCTTACACATTTAAAAAAAGATATGTATGGATATGCTCTATACGACTAGTGATAGTCTAACCCTTATGATTTGATAACTATAGTACAAGCATTTAATGAATCCCAATTGTCTCTTTGTGATGTGATAATAAAAAAATAATATATATATATATATATATATATATATATATATATATAGTGGAAGGCTCAACTGAGAAGAATTTTTTTGTAAGAAGAAAAAAGAATAAGTTTCAACCAATAAGAATGTTTCATTTTACTTCATTTAATATTTTCATTTTATTTTAATGTAAGGGTATATTGGTAAAGTCACATAGATCATTAATATCTAGTCTTCCTTTTTAATAGCTAACTACATTAAATTTGTAACTTATTTTAAAAAAAATATATATTTTTTCAAAAATTAAAAAAAATAATTTAGAGTGTAGGATAAATTACTAGGTGTGTAGGATAAATTACGAGTTGTGTAAGATAAATTTGAGCATGTGTAGGATAATTTTCAAAATGTGTAGGATAACTTTTTATGTGTGTAGGCAATGAAAATTAGTGTAGACAATAATAGTCTTTATGAGTAATTAATTACTTAAAGATTGTAATAAATGAGATTAAAGAATAACTACTTAATATTTTACAATTGTACCCTTTGTTCTTTTTCTTCTCAACTAAATTTTGTTCTCAAATGAACCTCCCCTATATATATATATATATATGTATCACGTTTGGGTAAACAAAAGGAGGGAAGAATCAAAAGTTCAAAACTTTAATATGAAATGACAGCAACTGTAAAGAAACTTGTTACATCAAATGTAAATGCTTGCTAAGAAATGACAGCCTTGAAGAAAAAAATGTACTGGTTGAAATACATGCAATATCGTATATGGGGTTTTGGCGGGAAAATACAAAAAGGAGTGAAAAAAATAATTATATAAGTTACATTTATAAATGAAGTAAAAATGAAGCCCATAATATGATTTACATTTGTCCATACCTGAAAATTTAAGTAACTTCTTTCATATATATAATATAATTATGTTACATTTGCCCAATATAGCGACTTCAATGAAGTAAAAATGAAGGCCATAATATGATTTACATGTAACACCTCATGATTTCCTTACTTGGAAATATATAATATAATTATGTTAATTGCTTTCAAACAAAAAGAAACAGGAAAAAAAAAATACTTATCTTCTATGTTGGTTAGTGTATTACATTTAATGTTGATGTAAACTGATGTAAACAATCTAATTAATTTATCTACCTAACATCATTTGTTTGTCTATAAATTAAGGTGAAATGTAAACATTTGTTTCATCACTTGTTCTCCATAAAAAAAGTGAGAAAAAAAAAACAACCTTATTATGTCTAGTCCAACATCACCATCTGACTCAAAACGGGTTACCAAACGATTGCGGAGAACTCTTTCATTCAAACTCCAAACTCCAAGATCGGATGGCAACCCAGAGTGTACTCAAATCACAAACACCCCTTCTCTTCTGTCAACGCCGCCAACTGTTGAAGAAAATCTTGCTATGGATGCTAAGCTTATAAGTGACCTCCTTACTAACACTAAACCTGAAGCAACAACCCATGATGAGATGTGGTTAAATGAGGCACTTTTTGATGTTGACTGGGGATCATTTCTCCCCACTACACAAATTACCCCTGTCAAACACTCTTCATCTGTGGTGCTCACTGATCGAACTAAACCAGTCAACGCCACGCAGAAGACCCCCCCGGCAGTTGATCCAAACGCTACCGATGATCCTGAAGATGATCCTATAGATGATGATTACTCTTGTTATTCTCCAAACACTCTTGTGTCGTGGGCCAACCACAACCCGTGAGAGAGTGAGCTTAGCCCAGAACCACTCAGCACTGAAATCGAGTATGGCACTCCAAGATCGTTTCTTGACTAAAAAGTGGTGTTTATGCGAAGTTACTACTATGTGTGTGCAAAAAAAGAATGTGCCCCAATTTTCCCTCACTCATGCTATATAGGGGCTACTTTCCTTATGCTATGTTGTTTACCATATCTATTGTGAACGTTATTATGTACTAAACTATTGTCTTAAATCTATGTTATTCCAATCTATGTTATTCAAAAAATCGTGTCGTTATTATATGTTTTCAACAAATATTGTCTTCTAACATAACGAAAAACTAAAAAAAATAGTTGATATCTTAAAAAAAAGCTTACAAAAGTTACACACTTTAGAAAAAAAACACCTTAAAAAAAGAGTCACATGATCAAACACACTTACAACAAAAATGTACAAATTTCTCAGGGGAAAAAAATGTAACATGGTAAGTACAAAAAAGTTACACAGCAAAAATGAAAAAAATGTACAACATTCTCAGGAAAAAAGAAAGAGATTCAACCAAACATCAACAAAAGCACATGATCAAACATACTTATAGAAAAAATGTACAAAATTCTCAGGGAAAAGAAAGATGTAACATGGTAACTACAAAACCAAAAAATGCATAACATAAAAAATTGTCAGATTCAACCAAACATCAACAAGTAGATACTACCAAAAGTGTCATTAACATATTAACAAGGATAATGCAACTAAGCAGCACCTATTTCTTAATCTCAACAAACAGTGGCAAAAACATCAACAAACAGTGCTAACAAGTAAGCTGCCAATCACTAACGTTAATATCAGTAACCATATAATCCTCTTCTTCTTTCGAATTTCTTGCTCACGGGCAAAAAGTTCAGCTTGCAGGTTGTTGATGTTCCTCAAAAGACCTGGTATGATCCTAGTTGACCGTAGGCACATTGGTGGGTTGACCCAACAAATGAAAGGGCAGTTGCTGGGCTACATTAAAATGATGGCATAAAACACGATTAGAACATACATTTAATTATTTAAACAGGTTTCGAATTTTTTACCTTAAACGGACATGAATAGAACTTTCTTCCTGGGTTGTCATATGTCAATGATGTGCGGATGGTAGTAATCCTCCCACATGAACACCTTTTCATCTTTTTTGAGAGGTAAATGAATTGTAAAGAAAAAAGGAGATAAGAAAAATGATATATTTGAATATAGTTGGAAGCCTATAGTTAGGATGATGGATCTACAAGAAAGATCTGTACCAATGATTTGTGGGTCCCACTGTAATAACATATTGTTTTGTCATTACCCACGTCCATACATTTCTTTCTTTTTTTAATTTTTTATTACTTTTTCCTTTTGTTACCATGGGGCCCTACCCCTGGAAACTGTTTTACTACCAGTCAATTTGTATAACCACTTTAGAACACCCCAAAAAAGAACACCAGTAAAAATTACAACACACAAACTAGATGTTTTTTTTTCATTACGTATTACACCAGTAAAAATTACAAAATCATTAGACACATACATTGCTCCTTAGTTAATGTTGATGACCGGAAACTACACCTGATTTCTAATTAACCTAAAAACATACATAGATCTTCAAAAACAACATAATTAGAAAAACACAACAACAACACCTGATTTCTACTTGACCTTCTTCATGTGAACCACTTTTTACACTTGCATGGGTTCGGTGGGACGGGGGAAACTGATATATTTATTGGGAAATATGAATCCCACTCAATTTCACTCATCCACGAGACATCATCAACCCAATCGCTGGTTTTTGGATCATCAACATATCTCTTTGTTGGGTATACTGTAGGCTCGTTGTTAGGCATCACGTTACCAGTAGTGTGTGTATCAAAACCAAAAGGTTCACCCTTAGGCACTACATTTAGCTCTGTCTTGACTATAGGGTGAACGCTAGGCTCGTTTTTCAGTATTGCTTCATTTTTCGGTATTGCTCGCGCCATAGGCTTCGCATAGGGTTCCACCTTTGGGGTCAAACAAAAGTTACTTCTCTTTCCGCGGGGGTGGCCATCCCAGGTAAAAATCTTCCTAAGCGTATGCATGGGCATAGGGGCTAAATGGGTTGTTTCATGCATATCGCCAACCCTGGGTGGAGTTGATGCATGCTTTCGAAGTCTCTTCCTGACATTAATAAACTCATTTTTTCCAGGCGTGAGATCGATCACCTCAATATCCAGAACTTTGGAAACCGCAGATGGCCTCTTGTGCATTATTATGCTTTGTGAGTGATAAGTAGTTAAGAATGTTCTGTGGATGTACATATTATGTATGCTGAAACTATTTATAATGAAAAAGTAAACTTTGGGGGGTGGATGGTGGTGATTAGACAAGAAAATTAATGACAAATTAAATGCAACACCAGATAAAAAGGAGAAAGTAACAAAAAGATACATCTTGTTATATTTATTCTATAAAAATGTATCTACTACTTGACCATATAAAAAGTTGTTACTTTATGTATAATATATAAAATTTGTTACAATAACAAGTAATATTCATCCAGATATATTATCTCTTTAAGAAAAATACGGCTTGTGTTTTGTAAAAAAAATAAAAAATAACTACAAACTACTATATGTTTTTCTTTTTGAACATTAACTTCATTCAAACAAATAGAGCAAGTCCTCAAATTAAGGACCGCTCACAAACCAAGTTACAATATATACAACGGGTATACTACCCAATCTTTCCACTCAATGTTACTTCTAACCGATCGATATTTTAACCAAATAAAAGACATGGACTTAACTAACGCCACAACCTCTTCCACCTTAGGATCAGAATTATGGAAAACCTTCTTATTTCGCACCTTCCATAACGCCCAACACGTAACCATGATGATACCCCGGACAATCTTCTTACCCCAAATGGATAGCGAGCTCGAATTATGCCACTGCAACATGTCTTCAATCATGCCATAATATGCTGGAAACAACTTACAAATTTTTTTGTTACTGGTTTTTGTAACGAAATAAATTATTTTCTCGGTAATTATATACATAGGATGTAACGTGCAAAAAAAATACATATAACAACATTTACTTTTCACACAAACATTGTTGATATCATTTCATGATGCCGCTGATCAATTAAACCATAGTCATTAAACTAAAAACCAAACTACATACCAAACCTACATACATCCTAACATGCAAACATATGCATGTGCATCCATTTTCATATAATCTACACATGCAAACATGTGCATGTACAAAATGCAGCCCAAGAAATACAACAGGGATGATCAAAGTTTAATTGCGCTCCAATAAAATGGAGACCAAAAAGCGGGCGTCATAAGGTAAACCTAATATAAAAGTTTTCAAAACACGCACAACACACGCATAAAAAAAATACCAAATCAAGTGGACTCCTGACTCGCAGAGCTTGAGTCCTCATTCTCGTTAGCCGATTGCTTCTTCTTCTTCTTTTTCTTGCAATTTCTTGAATCATGCCAGTGACGTACTTCCTACATGTTCGGCAAGCCTGGGTGTTTTGGGAGGTTTGACGGCAGAGTTGCTCGTTGCGTCCTGAGCTGGTCTAGACAACCGTCGACATTTGCCGCATCCTTTGTTCTTGATCCCGTCTGGATTGTTGAGAGTTACATCCCCATCTAAAGAAACACCAAGCAATTCTTCAACAGCAACATAGTTATCATTGTTGGCTTCGTCATCAATTGGTCCTCCATTTAGTAACTTATATTCCAGTTCCTTTATCTGCTCAGCGAAAGAAGAAAGTCCTCCAACATTACTTCTTAAGGCGTCTACACACTCGTTTACAATCTCAAGAATCTGACTTCTCGCAGCAGCTTGTGGACGGGTGTCGACGCTGTAGCGACTCTCAACAGAAAATAAACTTTTAGGAAGCATATCCCTAGTCCAACGCTTAACAACAAACTGGGCCGGGATTTTTTCAATATTGTTTACCCTGTAAACACAAAAAAAATGTGCCTACACAGAAATCCAATATGGATGAAGTTGTTGCATGAACAAGAGACCGACTGATTTCTCAACTCAAGCTTGACCTGTAAAAACACCAAAACACATTCTTAAGCTTGTGTGTAAAAAAAGCATAATGAAAACCTAAACAAAAATGCCACTATAAGGATACAGCAACTTACCGTGAATGTGTTGGTTTCATTGTTCCGTTTGTCCAACTGATTCACATAGTAAACACAAACATCATCACAATCCTCCGTGTTTACAATGTAACAAGACAGCTTCCCCTTGTATATCGCTTTTCTTACTTCTGTGAAAATTGCATGTGTGTACAACTCAAAAGTGTCCTTCTCGATAGCTAACTTAGTAGTGACCATGAATACACTAGATGAAGTTGTAAACTCTGCAACACGTTGCCTGTAACGTTGATTGTCTATCCTAGTTTCTAACATAGCATGAATTGAACTAGTGTGTTAGCACTAGAAGAGTTGACCTTGAAGCTTGAGTTAGAGCTTTCACATCTTGATGTAGTCTTCATCAGACAACACATTGGGATATCACGGAAGTAGGCAGGTACCCATTGGTCCCTAATTGAGTACATATCATTCAACCAGTCGTGATCTTGTAACCTATATTCCTCCATCAAAAGTTGCCAACGCGTCTCAAATGTAGATGGCTTTATGTGAATACTCCACACCAAACGATGCATCAATGCCCTTAGCTTAGAGTTTTCTAACAGGTCTCTAGCAATCTATACATAACAGGACCCAAAACTATTAAAAATGTAACAAAAAAGACATTCTCAAACGAGATTGATAAAATTAATAAAATCTTGGTGGGAAGTTTCTTCATAATATGCCACATGCAAAGGCGGTGCCGAGACTCTGTGAAAACCTCTGAAATGGCAGCTTTCATTGAAGGGTCCTGGTCTGTCAGAACTAACTTTGGTTGCTTCTTGTGTGCCTTCAGAAATGATTCAAGTAACCACTTGTAAGACTCAGTCGTTTCATTGAATAGCAAGCGAGCACCAAATGTCACACATTGTTTGTGATTATCAACCCTGGTGAAAGGAACAAAAATAATGTTTTACCTGCGCATAAAGAAAATAAACAAAAGTTAATACTATGTTAAAGGGAAAAAAAAGAGTGCCAGTTTGCAAAACCATACTTGTTAGTGTGATAAGTCGCATCAAAAGCTAACACATCACCAAACACCTCATAATTTATCTTAGAAATTTCGTCTGCCTAAAAAATCGACCTCAATTGCCCTTTCTCAACCACAAACTCATAGTAAAAGTCTGGTAAGCTCTCCGATCTTTCTTTCAAACGATCTATAACAAGTTGCGCATCATGGTCACCAATATAAAGCCTAACCGACTGGCTCCAGTTCTTAAAATCAGTTGGCGTGCCACGTACGTTGTGATATCCACCCATCAGAGACACTAAAACTCTATGAGAAACAATTGGACCAATTCTGTTCAAACTCATGTTATGGATAAACTCGTGGAACCCTACCACTTTGCACAGAGAGTTGTCCTCACAAAACTTAACCAGTATACTAGCCTTGCAATCTGTGACTGTGAAATTAATTTGCCTGATAGTCAAGGTTGACTGCTCCAGGGTATCAGTTTTACGCTTAATATGTGGTTTTGAATATTTAGTACACCTTATGTACTGGTGAGTGACAAACCCCTTCCATCTCTTGGTTTGCCCCTTACGAATAGAAAACCCAGAATACATAGCATACTCCTTGTACATACTGAACACATCATTCCACGTTTCATATACACAACCAACAACAGGCCTTAAAACAATCGGAACATTAGGACACCACATTCTAGTGCCATTGGGTGTGTGGTGAACATAAAATTCCTCGTCCACCTGAATACCTAAAAAAAATGCTTATAACGACGCTGGGCTTGCATATGTATATCATAAAAGTGAAACTTTAAAAAGGTCACAAGTCTTTTACAAAGCACTCATTGTTAATAAATTTTAACAAGTATGAGTAAAAAAAATTACTTGTAACATGAAACCTAACAAACTGATGCATTTTATTGTATTGTCAATACAAGTTTAACACGTTTTGCTACGATGGAAACAAACTGTGACACCTGTGTCACTGTGACCATCAAACAAATACCAAACCAATGAATAATTGTATTTCATACTTGGGATTTGTATAAATATGTGTATCTTTTGCACATATCAATTCTTGTTCGATTTCAAGCTTTAAATAACTTTCTGGAGAGTTATACGCAAACTGGTGCGTAAACGTAATCAGTTTAAAAGCGACAAATACTACGGAACATCAACATATGCTTAGAATACCTTAAATAACCTTTACATAACTTAGAAATAAGTTTTGAAGACTTTGGTATGGCAAAATCAAGTTTAATCGCTTGCAGGGACTAAATTCGACAAACTGTGAAAGTACGAAGATTCGTACTGGAACAGACATTCCAGAACATGACCATAAGTTAAACATGCCATAAATATCCTTTACATAGCTTAGAAATAGGCTTTAAGGGGTTCGGTGTGCTAAAATAAAATTTTGGGTCATTCAGGGACTAAAAGCGTCAAAAAGTGCACCTAAAATCCTTAATTCGAATGTGGTGATTCCTTGTAATCAAAAATCGAATTTTTAGAAGATCATCCTATCTTTTCAGATAGATGCTTGAGGACGTTGAAGTCCATCAACAGGGTTCCTGGTATGCCTTGAATACCCATGTTCAAATCAACGCCTAGTTAATAACAATCAATAACAAGATAATAACAATTAAAGAAAACAATTATGTGATTATGTGCTTATGTGTTCCCTTTTATGTTTTTGTGTGATCCAAATTATGTTATCCAAATCCTCGTAGAATTTTCCATATAAGGAATTCATAGTAGGATACCCAAAGGTACTACCTAAAATCCTTAATGGACTTCTACGTTGTAGTTAAGTCCCTTGGATTATAAAGTACTACTCCATAATTAGACCCCTGAGTGGTCTAGTTAAACAGATTGATCCAAAAATCTGGTTAGCTATATCATGTGATGATATAGCTAAAAGGACTCCTTGGTGGCCTAATTAAAAAGATCATCTGTCGATCTAATTAAAAGGACCCTATGGTAGTCTAGTCACCCTCATCACAGGTTTGATTTTTCTTCCCCTAATCAATTACAAAACAAACTGTGCGGACTGTGCAAGGAATTACGTAATTATGGATGCATACATAATTATGGAATTTAGTGCATAGGAATCACAGCATGTTCTGTCATGTATCTAGAGTTAACCCAATTCATTTCCAACTCTGATGAAGCAACCGTTGAAAATGACTCCGTCTGTTCATTTTCGTTTCTAAAGATTATCCGTTGAGGAAATGAATATCCGTTTGTCTAATCCTTCATTTCCATTTCTGATGAAGCAACCGTTGAAAATGACTCCTTCAGTTCATTTTCGTTTCTGAAGATTACCCGTTGAGGAAATGAATATCCGTTTGTTTATCCATCTCATTTCCGTTTCTGATGAAGCAATCGTTGAAGATGACTCAATCTGTTCATTTTCGTTTCTAAAGATTATCCATTGAGGAAATGAATATTCGTTTGTCTAATCCTTCATTTCCATTTCTGATGAAGCAACCGTTGAAAATGACTCCTTCAGTTCATTTTCGTTTCAGAAGATTACCCGTTGAGGAAATGAATATCCGTTTGTTTATCCTTCTCATTTCCATTTCTGAAGAAGCAACCATTGAAGATGACTCCGTCTGTTCATTTTCGTTTCTAAAGATTATCCGTTGAGGAAATGAATATCCGTTTGTCTAATCCTTCATTTCCATTTCTGATGAAGCAACCGTTGAAAATGACTCCTTCAGTTCATTTTCGTTTCTGAAGATTACCCGTTGAGGAAATGAATATCCGTTTGTTTATCCTTTCCATTTCCGTTTCTGAGGAAGCAACCGTTGAAGATGACTGCGTCTGTTCATTTTCGTTTCTAAAGATTGTCCGTTAAGGAAATGAATATCCGTTGTTTAATCCTTCATTTCCGCTTCTGAAGAATACTCATGGAGGAAAATGACTCCGTCTGTTCATTTTCATTTCTGAAGAATGTCCGTTAAGGAAATGACAGGATTATACCTTGCATATCTCTGGTGGATTATTTGACACAAAGTCACAGACACACTCCTACGAATAAATTTCGGGACGGAATTTCCTAAAGTAGGGGAGACTGTGACACCTGTGTCACTGTGACCATCAAACAAATACCAAACCAATGAAATATTGTATTTCATACTTGGGATTTGTATAAATATGTGTATCTTTTGCACATATCAATTCTTGTTCGATTTCAAGCTTTAAATCACTTTCTGGAGAGTTATACGCAAACTGGTGCGTAAACGTAATCAGTTTAAACGCGAAAAATACTCTGGAATATCAAAATATTCTTAATATACCTTAAATAACCTTTACATAACTTACAAATAAGTTTTGAAGGCTTTGGTATGGCAAAATCAAGTTTAATCGCTTGCAGGGACTAAATTCGACAAACTGCGAAAGTACGATGATTCGTACTGGAACAGACATTCTGGAACATGACCATAAGTTAAACATGCCATAAATATCCTTTACATAGCTTAGAAATAGGCTTTAAGGGGTTCGGTGTGCTAAAATAAAATTTTGGGTCATTCAGGGACTAAAAGCGTCAAAAAGTGCACAAGTTTGCATTTTCGCGCATAACTTACATTCTGAATACATCCGGAAATCCAAAAAATTATGTAATCACTAAAATATTATGTTTTAGTGATTAGCTTGTCAAAAATCCATTCGTCGCGCAATTTGGACCGTTTTTGAGTTCGTTACGACTTCCGTCGTAATTTACCAAACAACGCAACCGTGCGACCAAATGAGCCGACATCCGAGATATTTTTTAGCACATTTTAAGTTCCCTATACTTTAACTTCATTTTAGAGCTTTGAAATGGGGTTAACGGGGCTTAAACGTGTCAAAAATGCATCGAAAACCAAGTTTGGGGCTTCAGGGGCTAAAATGTCATTTCTGAAAGTTGTTGGTCTGCAGGTCCCTTACGGACCGTATGGAGACTTTCTTACGGTCCGTAAGCTGGTGCCAGACCAGCAGAATATGTTTTCCAGCTTGATCCAGCTGTTACCCACCTTTAATCTCACTTGCACATGGTTTTGGGCAATACTAGGGGCTCTAATGGTTTCATAAAACTATGGGCTTGAGGTGTGTGGATGAGATTGAAGCACGGTTTTCGAGGAACGATCTTAACGGTCCTAGAAATCCTATAAATACCCCTCAAGTTCACAACTCTAAAACCCACACCTTTGAAATCTGAATTGTTCTCTAAGTTGATGTGTTTATCACTTCATACCTGAGAATATTCGGATCAAAACTTCCGTTCTTGGAACCGTTGTAAGTCCTCTTTCGTTCTTTTAGCGTTTTTTGCGTTGACCAGTTTATGGTCAACACGAAGTTCGTTTGAACTTCGCAACGTGAGCGTAATCACGACGGCTATAGTCCCTTGTGACTATGCCTACTGATTACCACGTTGCCTAGGCTCAGTGACGAGTCGTAGTTTCGGCCAAAATACGTATTCTTGCGTATTTTGTAACCAAACTACTTTTAGGTAACAAAACAGTTTGTTTTGATACGAAACTTGTTTTCTAACTTAGTTAAGCATGTTTTAACATGCTTAGCTCGTCACTTTTTAGATTAGTGCTTGTATAGAGTCGTAAGTCAAGCGGACTAAACACCCGCTTAGACTTACGAACTAGACCCGTTTGGTCGATCTTTAGGATCCGACCAAACACATTAGGTAACCATATTTGTATAGGGAATAACCTTCCTAGGTTATACCTTATGGTCACGTCGTTTAGTTAGTTGTATGATAGGTAGTTTATATGCCTTAGGTTTATTACCAAAATGCCCTTTTTACGCCAAAATCTACTTTAAAGCATATGCAACATAATTTTTTATATCTAAACTGATTTGGAAACAATATTAGACATGTTAAGGCATATTTTACTCATCATAGGGCTAGTTAGGCGTTCTGAACGCGTGTTACGCGAGCGACGCGTTAAAGTAGCATAAGCTACCTAAACGGGTCGTAATGGGTCGTAAGCACTTAGGTTAGGTTCCATTGTAGTATGTAGGTTTTGTTAAACCATATTACATGAGTTTCCATACTCATTTGGTTTACGAACCCTCATTCTATCCGATCCTCCGATTTAGGTCCGGTTTATTAACATAGTTACCTATATTAGGCGCCGTTTGATCCCGTGATCTTCTAGCTTTGCTTGGTGGTTATCCTAGGACTATTGAGCAATCTCAAGTGAGTATATAGATACCTCTTTTACTGTTTTCAAACTGTTTTGGGGTGAAACACATGTGCCTACTTGTTACTTTCGTGCTTTCCTGTTTTCACATCATACACTTGCTATGTTCATTAGTACATTTATAGTACATGATTTACATTACATTGTTTTGCTATGTATGTTTACTTAGCATACTTAGTACATTGTTTTACTTTACATTTCTGCTATGTATGTTGACTGAGCATGCTAGCACATTGATTTACATGACTTTTCTGCTATGTATGTTGACTAAGCATGCTAGCACATTGATTTACATTACATTAGTTGAATATGTTTACTCAACATATGGACACATTGATTTACATTACATTAGTTGCATATGTTTACTCAACATATGGACACATTGATTTACATTACATTAGTTGCATATGTTACCTCAACATATGGACACATTGTTTTACATTGTATATTGTTGCATATGCTCATCCAACATATGAACACATTATATTACATTTTGAACCGTTTGTAACTACTAGACTAGGTGAACCATTGTAACTATTTGACGATGTGAACCGTTGTAACTATTTGACTATGTGAACCGTTGTAACCATTTGATTATATGAACCGTTTGTAACTGTTGAACCGTGTGAACTGTATTTGACCACACATAAACATTTCTACAATTGTTAAACATTTCATCTTGGTGCCTGTTTGGGTAAGTGATTTAAGCAACAAGGCGACGTTTAATACGATAAAAACATGGTGGATACGCCGCTGGTACTTCCTATATATAAGTGCTTTTATGGTATTACATATCGTGGCGTTATTTAAACCATTTCAGTTTAGACAAATTACATTTATAACTCATTTTCACATAAACATCGTTTTACAAATAACTTAATCTATACAAACTCATCTTACTTGGTTATTCACTTAACCATACCTTATTCTTTTATATATATATATCATCTTATTTGTTCATCGCTTTTCAAATGATTTATGAAAGAAAACACTCAACAAGATTCATGGCTACTTTTATTAAACAGTCTTCTTAAACTTAAGTCATGAATCCTATTTTCACAAAACCTATGTATCTCACAGGCATTTTTTTGCTGACATACCTATTTTCACATGTGTTTTCAGTAACTGTTGCATAGGATGATCGAGACACACTTAGGCGGACCTGTGCCTTAGTGACTTAAAACGAAGCAAGAACTAGTTGAATTATGTTATGTATTCTTTGTTTCTTGTTTAAGACAATGTAACTCTCTTGTTTGATTAATAAAACGAAACTTTAATTTCCATGGTTGTGAAACAATTAATTCTGTTACAACAATCCCTGACGTTTCCGCCACGTTTTGTTGTTTTACGTGGTCGGGGTGTGACAGAAAAGTTGGTATCAGAGCCAATGGTTATAGGGAATTAGGTTATTAGTAATGCTTTGACTTAGACTATAACCTTTCTAGGACCCCAACACAAGTTCTCTTGTGTTTAGATCTTAAAACATGCACGTCACCTATCCTTAGGTGATAACCACGACGAGAACATCAATTCCGAATCCGCTTTGAAAATTAATCATCTATTCTTGGATGATTGATTACTAGGTTTTGAACCCTCTGTTGTAAGGTTTTGAACCCTCTGTTGTAAGGTTTTGAACCCTCTGTTATAAGGTTTTGAACCCCTTTGAGTTTTCAAAATCTCGTCAAAGTTTTAGGTCCTAAATAGTGTGAACACGTGCAAACTGGAAGAGTGAATGCCTGTACCCTGGGTTTTCTGTCTAAGGCTAGAGTGTTCGTACAAATCCACATAATCGGACCAGTCACTCTTACCTGGGACCTCTTGGGGTGAGTGTCCACTTATAAGCGAGCATGTCTTCGCGATACATTATGAGGACCTACTTGCTTTGATTTAGCCTTTGTGTGTCATTTGTTTGCTTCGTGGTTCAAACAAATGACCATCACCCATGATTTTGGTCGGTAGTTATAACATCCTATTCTTACCCAATGCCATTTCATTTGTTTTCTCTCTTATTTCCCCTTTTTAGAATGCCTCCTCGACGCGACAATCAGATAGCGAATGCCGAACTGGCAGAAATCATTACGCAGCAAATGGTTGCTGCTTTCCCAAATCTTATTGCTCAACTGAACTAAGCCAACAACAACAATAATGCTCCATGCAATTTCAAGAGTTTCAATTCGGCTAAGCCATTCAAGTTTAGTGGTTCTGAAGGAGCAACTGGGCTCCTACAATGGTTCGAGAGCACTGAGAGTACATTTCGTCACGTTCAGTGTCCTGATAATCGCATGGTCGAGTTTGCTTCCAGTGTGTTTCAGAAGAGGGCTCTTACATGGTGGAACGGGGTGATGAGAGACCGTGGTGCTGAGGTTGCTTTAGCACAGACTTGGGCCGAGCTTAGGGCTCTTATGATGAAGGAATTTTGTCCTCGTCATGAGCTAAGGGCTTTAGAAAGGGAATTTGATGATCTTAAGCAAGATAGCGGTGAGCATCGAGCCTACACGGACCGTTATGAGGAGTTAAGTCTGTTATGCCCAAACATGGTCACGCCTTTGGATAAGGCAATCGAAAAGTACATTGATGGCCTCCCTGACTCGGTACAAGACATTATAACTGGTAGTAAACCCACTACAGTTAGACAGGCCATTGAGCTATCCGCTACCTTGACTGAATCTCAGATCAGGAAAGGTAAACTTTTCCGAAAAAATGACAAGAAACCAATCGAGGAATCAAAGACCATGGATGAACAGACTGGATCCCCTAAGAAGTCAAAGAAGCGAAAGGCTTCTCAGAACTTCGCCGTGGTCGCTCACAGTGGTCAAGCCGTCCCCAACCAACCAGCTCAACCCCCTGCTAGGAAGCCCTACAATGGAACTGCACCCTTGTGCAACCTGTCACACCCCCAAAATCCACACGCGGAGTACCACCGCTTGGAGGCGTGACATGACCAGGATCAAGCCACCAATCATATTGAACATATAAGTAAATAGTAAAAGTCATTCATCAATATGATAGGTGTTTTCAAAACCAAACATAATCAAGTGTATAGCGGAAGCAATAATGTAAAAACCCAACATAAGTATTAAGTTGAAGTGTCACAAAAGAGTGTATCATAATATCCAAAAATCTGTGCCCACAACGACCGCGCCTCCCGTGCAAGCTCCAAGAGTACCTATGGTCCTGCAAGGCATGCAACAGAGAGTCAACAACTAGTTGAGCGAGTTCACAGTTGGTTATTCAGTTATAGTGTTCGTATCGTAAATCGTAAGTTCGTTTTGTAATCATGTATCGTTTGTAATGGTATCCCGGCCCTCTAGGCATGTTTGCGAAGTTTAGTGGGGGTTTCCCATATGTTCTCTAGACTAGGTATATTTGTATCGCGGCCCTCCAGGCATGTTTGCGAAGATTAAAGTATAGTTCGCGGCCCTTCCAGGCATGTTTGCGAAGATTGTTCTAGTATCGCGGCCAATCCCGGCGTGTGTGCGAAAAGGAGTAAGGTATCACTAGTCTAGCAGTATCTACCGTTAACCTTCCTCTCCCGAGGTCTATGGTATGAAATTCCGATAATTCTTAAGCATAAATAATCAATCAACCCATTCCCAACCCCGGGAATCCCATGCCTTGGTAAGAGTGTGAACTCACTTTGTTTTGCTCGGTATGCTAAACTATGTGCTCGCAAGTAATCAATCAAATCCTATAGTGCACGTATGTTCAGTCAGTACATGTTTGTAAGATTTTGCATGCAATCACTATCACAGAAATATCACAAAGTGTGTCTAGCAATTTGCATTCTTGTATCATGTAAACAGTTACTCCAATTCATGCAAATTCATCTTCCTCATAATAGCCTTCTCAATTAATTCTAACATAGTTAACCAACATCACAGTTAATAAAGCTAGTATGCTTAACTGAATTAACATATATAAATAGGGGTATACGGTTAACAGAATTAACATTTAACAGAACTGGTAACTAACTGTGCCACATGTTTTACTTAACTAAGTTACATATTTAACAGAATGTCATCCATGAATCTTACATAGTGAGTAAAGTTAACTGAGTTAATGAACTTAACTCAGTTAGTAGGCTAAACATAGTTACATAACTAACAGAGTTATTATATGTAATTTAATAAGTTAACAACTTAATAAATTTAACCAGTTAACAAGATAACAGTTGGGCCGAAATCACTAGCTAGCCGAAAACCCTTATGTGCCGAAAACCCCTTTAGCCGAAATCACCTTATGGCCGAAATCCCTTATGGCCGAAATCCAACTTGGGCCGAAATCTTATCTGGGCCGAAATCACACACATGGGCCGAAATCACCTTTAGTGATTTCGTCCAGTTTAGTATTGTGGGGGGTGTTTTCGTTGAGCATGTGTATGACGAAATCACTAGGGTGCCGAAATCCCTTAGTGATTTCGTTGGTTTCCTCATCATCTTCAACAACACTTACAGTAACAAAAACCCAGCAACTATAATCGACTAACAGTTACATGATCTGTTATAATTGAAATCATTCAATCAAATTATGATATGTAACAAATACACTACCAAATCATTGTGAAATCCAGAACATAATTCAATCAGTTTATCATTCATTAACATATACCCACTATTGATCAAAACATCCAATAATCATACGATATGCATCTAAAACAACTGAATCATGAAAATCACTAACCGAGAATTAAACAGAGGTTTGGCTTCAAATGAGGAATTCTGTTTGTTGGGTTTCAGAGGTAGAGAGAGAAACAAAGTGATAAGGTTTGCCAAGTGAGAAACTTCTCCGTGAAGATTGTGATATATATATTAAAATAAATATAAAATATCTCAATACTGGGCCAAGGCCCATCTCTGTTTTCGTTGGTCCACTAGTGGACGAAAACACACAAGGTGTTTTCACCACTAGGGTGATTTCATTGATGTGTGGGTGAGGGTGTTTGGCCTAACAGATGCCTTGTGTAAATTATACAACACATAATTTAAATTTAAGACATACATCAATACACACTTATAAGGCATACCGTATACAACATATCAATCACATTACGATTAACATACTACAAACGTGCACAGTTGTGAAACAAACAAGTCGTATTAACAAACAACTTAAACATTTAACGCGCAATAAATGCGAAGATAGAAATCTTGGAAACTCGAGTTGTCACACAACCAATGTAGCCTACATCATCATGCTGGTGTGAAGTGCCGCACATGCCAAGTTTGTGGACTTATAGGTCATACAGCGAGGGTTTGCCCAACAGCAGCTGCACCAAATCAAGTTAACAACAATCCTGCTCAAGGTCGTTTTCCACCAGGTTCTTGCTTCAACTGTGGCGAGATGGGCCATTTCCGAAGAAATTGCCCAAAGCTTGCTAATGCGAATCCAGCACTGGGATGAGCATCTGGCCGATTGAAAGACAACACTGTTTAGAAATAATCAAGCTTTATGTATTATTTTCTTTTGTTGTCAAGGTCCATGAAACAGTTGTTATCGTTGTTTATAAATAAAGCTTTTATTTTACAATGCAATATACAAATATTGATGTGGTTGCATGTGTAAACAACATATCCCCTACAATACCGACAACCAAGGAACCGTATCCCTTGAAGAATAGAATACCCCCAAAATTCTTCCACTTTATGATCTCTTGCGTTTTCCACGAAAATCATAAGTACCCGTTTCCTCCAACGAAAACGAAGTACAAGGCGCAAGTTACAACTCTGGACGAATACCCAATCCTTAATAGGGTACCTAAGGGGTATTTCCGTAAGTCCTTAATTGTTGTATACCTTAATTCGAATGTGGTGATTCCTTGTAATCAAAAATCGAATTTTTAGAAGATCATCCTATCTTTTCAGATAGATGCTTGAGGACGTTGAAGTCCATCAACAGGGTTCCTGGTATGCCTTGAATACCCATGTTCAAATCAATGCCTAGTTAATAACAATCAATAACAAGATAATAACAATTAAAGAAAACAATTATGTGATTATGTGCTTATGTGTTCCCTTTTATGTTTTTGTGTGATCCAAATTATGTTATCCAAATCCTCGTAGAATCTTCCATATAAGGAATTCATAGTAGGATACCCAAAGGTACTACCTAAAATCCTTAATGGACTTCTACGTTGTAGTTAAGTCCCTTAGATTATAAAGTACTACTCCATAATTAGACCCCTGAGTGGTCTAGTTAAACAGATTGATCCAAAAATCTGGTTAGCTATATCATGTGATGATATAGCTGAAAGGACTCCTTGGTGGCCTAATTAAAAAGATCATCTGTCGATCTAATTAAAAGGACCCTATGGTAGTCTAGTCACCCTCATCACAAGTTTGATTTTTCTTCCCCAAATCAATTACAAAACAAATTTTGCGGACTGTGCAAGGAATTACGTAATTATGGATGCATACATAATTATGGAATTTAGTGCACAGGAATCACAGCAAGTTCTGTCATGTATCTAGAGTTAACCCAATTCATTTCCAACTCTGATGAAGCAACCGTTGAAAATGACTCCGTCTGTTCATTTTCGTTTCTAAAGATTATCCGTTGAGGAAATGAATATCCGTTTGTCTAATCCTTCATTTCCATTTCTGATGAAGCAACCGTTGAAAATGACTCCTTCAGTTCATTTTCGTTTCTGAAGATTACCCGTTGAGGAAATGAATATCCGTTTTTTTATCCTTCTCATTTTCGTTTCTGAGGAAGCAACCGTTGAAGATGACTATGTCTGTTCATTTTCATTTCAAAAGATTATCCGTTGAGGAAATGAATATCCGTTTGTCTAATCCTTCATTTCCATTTCTAATGAATCAACCGTTGAAAATGACTCCTTCAGTTCATTTTCGTTTCTGAAGATTACCCATTGAGGAAATGAATATCCGTTTGTTTATCCTTCTCATTTCCGTTTCTGAGGAAGCAACCATTGAAGATGACTCCGTCTGTTCATTTTCGTTTCTAAAGATTATCCGTTGAGGAAATGAATATCCGTTTGTCTAATCCTTCATTTCCATTTCTGATGAAGCAACCGTTGAAAATGACTCCTTCAGTTCATTTTCATTTCTGAAGATTACCCGTTGAGGAAATGAATATCCGTTTGTTTATCCTTTCCATTTCCGTTTCTGAGGAAGCAACCGTTGAAGATGACTCCGTCTGTTCATTTTCGTTTCTAAAGATTGTCCGTTGAGGAAATGAATATCCGTTGTTTAATCCTTCATTTTCGCTTCTGAAGAATACTCGTGGAGGTAAATGACTCCGTCTGTTCATTTTCATTTCTGAAGAATGTTCGTTAAGGAAATGACAGGATTATACCTTGCATATCTCTGGTGGATTATTTGACACAAAGTCACAGACAGACTCCTAAAAATAAATTTCGGGACGAAATTTCCTAAAGTAGGGGAGACTGTGACACCTGTGTCACTGTGACCATCAAACAAATACCAAAGCAATGAAATATTGGATTTCATACTTGGGATTTGTATAAATATGTGTATCTTTTGCACATATCAATTCTTGTTCGATTTCAAGCTTTAAATCACTTTCTGGAGAGTTATACGCAAACTGGTGCGTAAACGTAATCAGTTTAAACGCGAAAAATACTCCGGAACATCAACATATTCTTAACATACCTTAAATAACCTTTACATAACTTAGAAATAAGTTTTGAAGGCTTTGGTATGGCAAAATCAAGTTTAATCGCTTGCAGGGACTAAATTTGACAAACTGCGAAAGTATGACGATTCGTACTGGAACAGACATTCCGGAACATGACCATAAGTTAAACATGCCATAAATATCCTTTACATAGCTTAGAAATAGGCTTTAAGGGGTTCAGTGTGCTAAAATAAAATTTTGGGTCAATCAGGGACTAAAAGCGTCAAAAAGTGCACAGGTTTGCATTTTCGCGCATAACTTACATTCTGAATACATCCGGACATCCAAAAAATTATGTAATCACTAAAATATTATGTTTTAGTGATTGGCTTGTCAAAAATCCATTCGTCGCGCAATTTGGACCGTTTTTGCCTTCGTTACGACTTCCGTCGTAATTTACCAAACAACGCAACCGTACGACCAAATGAGCCGACATCCGAGATATTTTTTAGCACATTTTAAGTTCCCTATTCTTTAACTTCATTTTAGAGCTTTGAAATGGGGTTAACGGGGCTTAAACGTGTCAAAAATGCATCGAAAACCAAGTTTGGGGCTTTAGGGGCTAAAACTGTCATTTCTGAAAGTTGCTGGTCTGCAGGTCCCTTACGGACCGTATGGAGACCTTCTTATGGTCCGTAAGCAGGTTCCAGACCAGCAGAATGTGTTTTCCAGCTTGATCTAGCTGTTACCCACCTTTAATCTCACTTGCACATGGTTTTGGGCAATACAAGGGGCTCTAATGGTTTCATAAAACTATGGGCTTGAGGTGTATGGATGAGATTGAAGCACGGATTTCGAGGAACGATCTTAACGGTCCTAGAAATACCCCTCAAGTTCACAACTCTAAAACCCACACCTTTGAAATCTGAATTGTTCTCTAAGTTGATGTGTTTATCACTTCATACCTGAGAATATTCGGATCAAAACTTCCGTTCTTGGAACCGTTGTAAGTCCTCTTTCGTTCTTTTAGCGTTTTATGTGTTGACCAGTTTATGGTCAACACGAAGTTCGGTTGAACTTCGCAACGTGAGCGTAATCACGACGGCTATAGTCCCTTGTGACTATGCCTACTGATTACCACGTTGCCTAGGCTCAGTGACGAGTCGTAGTTTCGGCCAAAATACGTATTCTTGCGTATTTTGTAACCAAACTTGTTTTCTAACTTAGTTAAGCATGTTTTAACATGCTTAGCTCGTCACTTTTTAGATTAGTGCTTGTATAGAGTCGTAAGTCAAGCGGACTAAACACCCACTTAGACTTACGAACTAGACCCGTTTGGTCGATCTTTAGGATCCGACCAAACACATTAGGTGACCATATTTGTATAGGGAATAACCTTCCGAGGTTATACCTTATGGTCACGTCGTTTAGTTAGTTGTATGATAGGTAGTTTATATGCCTTAGGTTTATTACCAAAATGCCCTTTTTACGGCAAAATCTACTTTAAAGCATATGCAACATAATTTTTGATATCTAAACTGATTTGGCAACAATATTAGACATGTTAAGGCATATTTTACTCATCATAGGGCTAGTTAGGCGTTCTGAACGTGTTTTACGCGAACGACGCGTTAAAGTAGCATAAGCTACCTAAACAGGTCGTAATGGGTCGTAAGCACTTAGGTTAGGTTCCATTGTAGTATGTAGGCTTTGTTAAACCATATTACATGAGTTTCCATACTCATTTGGTTTACAAACCCTCATTCTATCCGATCCTCCGATTTAGGTCCGGTTTATTAACATAGTTACCTATATTAGGCGTCGTTTGATCCCGTGATCTTCTAGCTTTGCTTGGTGGTTATCCTAGGACTATTGAGCAATCTCAAGTGAGTACATAGACCCCTCTTTTACTGTTTTCAAACTGTTTTGGGGTGAAACACATGTGCCTACTTGTTACTTTCGTGCTTTCCTGTTTTCACATCATACACTTGCTATGTTCATTAGTACATTTATAGTACATGATTTACATTACATTGTTTTGCTATGTATGTTTACTTAGCATACTTAGTACACTGTTTTACTTTACATTTCTACTATGTATGTTGACTGAGCATGCTAGCACATTGATTTACATTACATTATTTGCATATGTTTACTCAACATATGGACACATTGATTTACATTACATTAGTTGCATATGTTTACTCAACATATGGACACATTGATTTACATTACATTAGTTGCATATGTTTACTCAACATATGGACACATTGTTTTACATTGCATATTGTTGCATATGCTCATCCAGCATATGAACACATTATATTACATTTTGAACCGTTTGTAACTACTAGACTAGGTGAACCGTTGTAACTATTTGACGATGTGAACCGTTGTAACTATTTAACTATGTGAACCTGTTAGACCCAATCCAGGCTCAAAACAACTTCTTTTCATGTAATATGGCAAGTGATTTCAGTAGATGTGAAAAAGATGTGCGGAAATGGAAATCAGACTTTCAAGAAACAAGACCTACAGAATTATCAAGTTTATATCACTTTAAAACAAAAATGGTTTACAAGGTGATTGTAAGATTATTATCTAATACAAACGAATCTTGAATTTTGTGGGGGAGAGAGCAACGGAGTTTAGATGTATGTGTGAATGCTAAGCTTCAAGCTCACTTTGCTTCTCCTGGTTGAGCCTTCTATTTATAGACGGCTTGTATGAATAAACAATAGTTTATTCATACAATAATTCCTGCAAAAAGTAGCCAATTGACATATTCATTGATTCCAACGTTCAAGTTGCCTTTTTCATCATGATATCATTAAATGTCAACTTCCTTCGGTAAGTGTGGCAGGACAGAGCCAATTTCAGATAAGTGGGTTATTTCATCAGAAATTCTGATAAACCACTTCATCAGAAATTCTGATGAACAAATCATCAGAAAATCCTTGATGATCAGAATCATCAGATACTGATGATATTTCATTAGAAATATCATCAGATCCATCAGAAATGACCTCTTCTGATAATCCAATTCAGCTCTTGATCAACTTGTGATTCTTTGAAGTAGATGCTATGTATTCCGGTTGTCCCATCTGATCTTCTTTTTCTAGTTCGTGATCTTCAGGACTGTGATCTCTTCATAGATCCAGTTGATTGTGTTTTTCTTCAATAGTTACAAATAAAGTTTCCTAACAGTTTCCCCCTAAGTATTGTAAGAAAATGAACTACCTCTATATCAAACATAAACAACTTTCTTTGAAAGAGAAATTCAAAAACAACTAAGTTTAGAAACATTGAACATAGTCAAACCAACTATAAATCAGACATTGATAATATATTCTTCATAAACAAGAAATTTAATCTTATTAAATCGTTAGTTGATCTTCACTCCACTTCTGTATTCGTCTCCAGGTTTCAGCCTTTTCTTGTAGTCAATTGCCTTTTGAGTTTCTTTGTACATTTCTTTATACCATCCTCTTGCTTCCATCCAATTTTCAATGCACTCTTCAATTGTTTTTCTCAGCTTTTCATTGTTCTTTCCCTTCTTTTTGAGTTGCTCTTGTTTCTCATTCATGCAGTTTTTTATATATTTCAGAGTTTGATTTGAATACCTGCATATATCACTGATTCTGAACAGAGCTTTCTCTTTATTAGCATCTTTGTAGACTACACTCATTTCTGGTTGATCAAAGATTGCTCCAGTTCTTAATGGTTTAGAAGCAATTTCAGCTGGAATTGAAGTGTTCGGAGGTGGTATTAGCACGTTGTTGCTGTACTCAAAATTGATACATAGATCAAAGTCTGCCAGTGCAGCCCTTTTGTATAACTTCGCTCCTGCACTTTTGAGACTTTCAAGGGCTCTTCTGATTATAACTGAATTACCTTTCATTTCATCAATGATATTCTTTATTTTGACTATTCCCAATGGGTGAATATCATCAGCCAGATCTGCATCAGTAACCTTTTGTTGACTGTTGTCTTTTCTGATCAAGGTATACTTGTTTTGTGCTTCATTGCCTAGGATGCCTCCTCCAGTGGTCATTGTATCAATTATTTCAATTGATACTATTGGATTGGTCAAGTGCTTGTGCAAAATTACCCAACCTCCATTGTTTCTGTTTTCAACAATACCTTTGCTTATTGGAGAGAGTGATCTCTTTGGGTTGTCTTCTGGACCTTTCCAATAGTAATTCTTTAGATGTTCTTCAGGGTACATAATAGTGTGTAAATCACCTTTTAGCACTTTCATTTCTCTGATGTTCCCTTCTGAATCTTCTATCATTTCTTTTCTTGGCCTTTTTGAGGAAGTCACTTCATGTTCCATTCTTCTCTTTTCTTTTGTATCCATTAGTATGCTCAACTCTGTTTCTCCTGTGATGGTTGTAGAAACTGGTTGTACTGGAACATGATCTTTTGGTTGTACCCTTGAAGTGTCTGGCTTTGAGACATTTGGTGGAGGACCCATGAGTATCTTCTATTTATCTTGTGGTGGACCCATGGGTTGCTTCTGTTTTTGAGCTGTTGAGGTTTCTGTTGGTTTGGTTTGATCTTGTTGAACAATTTCTGGTTGTTGTTGAGAAGTTTCTGATCTTTTTGCTTGTCTTTCTTGTGGAATTGGGGCTTTCAGTTCATGAAGATCAATATTTGCTAGTCTGGCAACATTATACTGCAATCTCTTAACTAACAGATGAACATTAGTAAGAGCTTGAGTATTTGTTTCCTCTTGTTTCTTCATTTTCTGGAACTTTTGATTTTCTTGATTTCTTGGTGCAGCTAATTCCATCAACAGTTTCTCAAAAGCCTCAGTCATGCTACTGTTGTTGGCTCCGAGGACCTGTATTTCTTCAAGAAGCTTCCCTGAACTTGAGCTTTCTCCTGCAGTTGCATCCTCAGCCATCTTTTTCTTGATATCATTCAGTTCCTTGATAGCTTTCTCAATTTCTGATGATTTTTGCAATTTGTTGAGAGTTGCAGTATTGTCTTCAGTTTGCTTCTGCACAGCTTTAACAGTTTCTGACAAAAACTTGATCTCTGACTTTTGATTTCTGATTTCTTCTAGTATTAGATCAAGTTTTTCTTCTGTTGTTGTTTTCACAGTAGCAACTTCATCTTCAGGTTCTTTTTGAAATTGTTTAGGTGACATAGATTGATGTTCTTGGGAAATTGGAAAAACAACAGATGTTTCTCTTCTACCACCAGCAGAAAACACATTCTCTTCTGTTTTAAGGTTAAAAGGATTGGACGAATCCAAATTCCTTATATCCTCACCAGAAAATTGAAACAAATTCAAGTTCTGGGTTTCCTCATATCCTTGAACCTTTTCAGGTTCTCCATGAGTTGTTGAGAAACTTTTTGTTTTCTCATCCAGGTTTCCTTGATCAGCTGGCTGATCTCCACCTATTGTTACTACATTTTCCTCCTCAGAATCTGATTCAGAAAATGAGTCTTTTGTTTTACTCACATCTTGTTTTGAAGAAATAGTTTCTCTAAGTAAGATTTCATGTTTTCCTTGAATTGATTCATCAGAATCATTCTCAGAATCATAAAATATGTTTATTTTAGACTGTTGTGCACCTGTTTCTCCAATGTGTGAGGCTTCAGCATGATGTCCTTTAGCCACAGGATTCATATCTATCTCTTTATCAGCTAGATGAGGATCAGATTCATCCTGCTGTTCCATTCTTGGTGTGCTAGACTCCTGTGCATCATGCTCCATAGGGAACACTTGTTCAAAAACTCCTTTTCTTTCTGACTTTTTGTTCAACATTTTCAGGTATTCTGCTCTGTATGGTGATTCTTCTGGTATTATACTCATCATTTTTTCTGTCAGAGCAGGTACATCATAATCTGACTTCCAAGACCCTGCAGCATTCCAAGGTTTCATAATTTCTGTCTTCCACATATTTTCTGATGCTGGTATAGCCATGTTTCTTTTCAGAAAAGCATCAGAAATTATGATAGATAGAAATCTTGGAAAGGGTAGATGTGAATCTATTCTACCATCTTTGGTCAGAATTGATCTCCTGATCAGAATAAATATTTCTGCTCCATAATCAATGTTTAGTCCATTAATTAGACTGAACATGATTGTTAGAATGTTCATATTTATCTGATCTGTACCTCCAATCTTTGACGATAGACACTTGTTCAGAATTTCCATTAAGACTTGCCAGAAGGTAGGTAGCTTATTTCTCTTGAATTTATTGATTGTTGAAATCTTTGTTTTGTATCCCATTACAGCATCAAGTTGTGAAAACATATCTTCTCTTTCTGGTGACTTTTCAAAGTTCTGATGTAAGGGTAGCTCCAAGCATTCCCTTATCTTTTCTGGTGAAATTTTAATGAAGATATTTCCCCATACATGTGCTGTTAGCTCAGTTTGACTTGAGATTTTGAGAGTTTTTACAACTTGTTGTATGAGTTCTTGTGGTACCTCTCTGATCTAATTTAATGTATATCCTTTTAAAGATACTTAGAGACTTCAAAGATTTTGCAGATAAACACTAGTTTCCAACTTGCACCTTTTCTCTATGTGGGACCCATTTTTAAAAGGTCCAATCGAAACCCTTTGTGTGTCTCCCCAGATATTTCTCATAATGATATATATATATCATCAGAATTTTTTTTTTTTTTTGAGATGAGAGGGAATAAGTAGAGTTCTGAGATCTTACTTACATTGTAGTCTTGCAGTTCTGAACTCCACATCTTTGTTCTGATATACCAGAGGTATATATATATATATATATATATTTTATAGCTTGTTCCAGTCCTCAGAAAAAAAAATTTAGAAAGAAACTTTTTCTTAAAAATTTGGATTTTCATAAATTCAATTAGATCTGATTAAAAAAAATTGTTTTTCTGATGATATGTTAAACTTTCTGGTTTTTCAAAACAAAAAATGATATTCTGATTTGTTATCAAAATTTTCACAGTTTTCTGGTGAATGATCAATTTTTCTGATTGATCATCAGATTTTGAGTTCTACTAACTTCTGTCAGTATTCATGTGTAATCCACCAGATTTTCTTTGATTTTATCAGATAAGTTGTGTTTGTTCCCCCTAGATCTATTTACCCAAAAAAAATTAAAACAAACCTGTTGAAAGAAAACATAAAACAAACATGTTAAACGAAAACAAAACATAAAACAAAGAAAACTACTCCTCCTCCCCCTCTAACACATTGAACATGCACTTCACATATAACCAAAGACTGGTTACTCCTCCGGTGTGATTCGTTGATGGCGTCAAGGTGGCTTCACTAATGTTTTCTTGAAGTACCAGCTCAGTTCTTGAATAGCAGCTTCTCACTCCTCCAAAGCCCAGCTGACTAGTGATCACCTTGGTAAGGAATCGAGGGTAAACCAGAAAGGGTTGACGGTCGTGGATGTTTGCTTCTAGGTCTCTCATTAGAAACTTAGCATAGTTGAAAGGTTTTTCTTGTATCACAGCATGCACCACTTCCATCATCCTATTCGACAGCTCATTGAAGTGTCCAATTTTCTTGGAAAAGCAGACACTTAGCTATGTTACCAAAAACTAGAAAGGTGGTATAAAACCAGACTTGCTAATGGCCCTTGACGAGTTGAGTGTGTGATAGCCCATTTCAGTCAAATTTTGTTGCAAATTTGCTTTTTCCAGAAGTTGGATTTCATGATTATTACCCAGTTTGAGGACATTTCTGATTGTTTCTTCTTTTAGAGTAATTTTTACTCCCATGACCTCACTTTCAATCCACATGGAGGTACCACCAAAAATGATTTGAGAGTTCCACCAGAACTCTTGGAGAAGTTCTGGATATATGGTGACATGTGATGACACAGCAAAGCCTAGAGGACTTCGCATGATCATATTGTACACAAACCTGCAGTCCTCCCATGCAGGTCCTTCCAAGTTGGATCTTAATCTAAGATTGTGAAGTCTGTGAGACGGAAGAGGGAATTTAGTGGCTTTCATCAATTTTGGGCGTCTCATTTTTTATAAGGAAAAAAAACTGTTGAAAGGCTTTTGAAGAGCTGGTTTTTGTTACAAATGTTCTTTTCAGGTTGTTAATATTTATAGGTGAAACTGATGTTAACAGGCAACCTTTTTCTCTTCAATTAAGAAGATATCTGTCCCAGTGAATGTAACAGTGAGTGTAACAGTGATTTTGACAGTCTATTAAGCCCCATGTGTGAGTAAGCATTTAATGACTAGGCATCTATATTCACAGCTCCTAATGATTCTAGTGCCTACGTGTCACATTTAAGTTCCTTATGAAGAAATGACGTTGCATGCAAAAAAAAAAATGAAATTCAATAAACTGAAAAGATAATGAGACGGTTGATTATTACAGCTGTATGGAACTCCATCAGTGTGCATGTTACTTTCCCCCCTTTTTGTTTTTTTTTAATTAAAAAACAAAACAAAACAAAAAAATACACCAAAAATAAATAATTACAATATTTGGAATGTGCATGAGGATGTATTTTTACAAATTATCCTGATGTTTCAAACATAATTTCTGATTTTATATCAGAACTTCTGGTATTTTTACCAGATATTCTGATATTTCTTCAAAATATCTGATAAACTATCATTTATTGATAGTTCATCAGATTTTCTTGTGTTCCATCAGATTGATGGATTGTTTTATCAGAAACTAGTTGATTTGTTCTATGAATATCAGAATTTTGATTTTCAACAAGTTAGTCTCCAATCTGTGTTTTTGAGTTTTCTGAGAAATCTTCATCATTTAGATTAACCATGCCTAGTTTGCTGATTAAAAAAATGTGTCTCTTTTCATCAAGAGGTTTTGTAAAGATATCAGCAATTTGATTTTCAGTTGGAACAAAATACATTTCAATGTTACCTTTCTCCACGTGATCTTTTATGAAGTGGTATCTGACATCTATGTGTTTGGTTCTTGAGTGATGAACAGGATTTTCAGTTATTGCAATGGCACTCTTTGAGTCACATAGAATTGGAATTTTTGTCAGAGTTACTCCATAATCTTTCAGTTGAGTTTGCATCCACAGCACTTGTGAACAGCAACTTGCTGCTGCTACATATTCTGATTCTGCTGTTGATGTGGCAACACAGTTTTGTTTCTTGCTTGCCCAACATACCAATTTTTCTCCCAAAAGTTGACAGGCACCAGATGTGCTTTTCCTGTCAATTTTGCACCCTGCATAATCTGCATCTGTGTATGCAATTAATTCAAGGTTTGTATCCTTTGAATACCAGAGACCAATTTCTGATGTGCCTTTGAGATATTTAAAAACCCTTTTTACAGCTTTCAGATGGGATTCTTTAGGATCACATTGATATCTGGCCAGAAAACATGTTGCAAACATGATATCTGGTCTGCTTGCAGTTAAATAAAGCAGTGATCCTATCATCCCTCTATAGGTTTTAATATCAACACTTATACCATTTTTATCAGAATCTAACTTGTTCCCTGTTGCCATGGGAGTTTTTGAAACATAGCAGTTTTCAAGTGAGTATTTTTGTAGAATTGTTTTCACATATTTTGATTGACTCAAAAATATTCCATCAATTCTTTGTTTTACCTGTAACCCTAAGAAAAAGGTTAACTCACCCATCATACTCATTTTAAAGTGGCTGGTCATCAATTTTTGAAATTTGTCACAAAATTTTTCATTTGTTGATCCAAATATAATGTCATCAACATATATCTGGACCAGTAAAGTATGACCTTTGTGTGTTTTGAGAAAAAGAGTGGTGTCAATAGTACCTTTGGTAAACCCAGAATTAAGTAAGAAGTTTGATAAAGTTTCATACCAGGCTCTAGGAGCTTGCTTCAACCCATACAAGGCTTTGTTTAATCTATAAACATGATTTTGAAATTTTGGATCAACAAAGCCTTCTGGTTGATGCACATAAACTTCTTCCTCAATTTTACCATTCAGAAAAGCTGATTTTACATCCATTTGATAAACTTTTAAGTCCTTAGATGCAGCATAAGCAAGAAAAATTCTTACAGCTTCTAATCTAGCTACTGGTGCAAAGGTTTCGTCATAATCAATACCTTCTTGTTGACAGTAACCCTTGACCACTAACCTTGCTTTGTTCCTGGTGATTATGCCGTTCTCATCAGATTTGTTTCTGAACACCCATTTTGAGCCTATGACAGATTTATCATTTGGCTTGGGTACCAGATCCCATACCTTGCTCCTTTCAAATTGATCAAGCTCTTCTTGCATGGCTTGAATCCAGTCCCTGTCATTTAGAGCTTCCTTGACAGATTTGGGTTCTATCTTGCTTAAGAACCCAGAGAATGCACACTCATGTGCAGTGGCAGATCTTGTTCTGACACCATCTGCAGGATTGCCTATGATGTCAGAATGAACATGTCCTTTGATCCATCTTAACTTGTTGTGAAATGTTGTTGGTTCTGATGGATTTGAAGTTTCCCCCTGATCAGGTGTTACACTTGTCTGAGAAGTATCAGAAATCTGGATTTCTGATGTCCTACATACTTGATCTGCAGGGTTAGAACATGAAAAATCTTTTGATTTGTTTTTGTAAGCATTATCATGTTCTAGGAAATCTTCATTTAATATTTCAAAGAGATGTTCATAATTTTCTTGTTTTTCAGAAAAGTTTATTTCTTTTATGTACTCATCAGAAACCTCTGTTTCTGATGAGTCATCGAATGAGACATACAAACTTTCTCTGATGGTCCTGGTGTTGAGAATAAAAACTCTGTATGCTTTTGAGAACAAAGAGTAACCAAGAAAAATGCCTTTTTCTGCTTTTCTGTCAAATTTTTCAAGGCTTTCAAAATCATTAAAAACAAAACATCTACAACCAAATGTATGCAAAAATTTTATACTTGGTATTCTTTCATTTATAATATTGTAAGGGGTTTTGTTGTGCCTTTTGTTGATTATGGATCTGTTTTGTGTAAAACATGCATTTGCTATAGCTTCTGCCCAAAAGTGAGTGGACAATTTAGCATAAGCAAGCATGGTTCTGGCAGCTTCTACCAAGGTCCTATTCCTTCTTTCAACCACACCATTCTGTTATGGTGTTCTTGGAGCAGAAAAATCATGAGAAATTCCTTTACTTACTAAGAAATTCTCAATTTTTGCATTTTTAAATTCTGTTCCATTGTCTGATCTGATCCTTCTCACTGTTAGTTTTAACAGATTTTCAATTTTCTTAATAAAATTAATGATCAGATCAGGAGTTTCACTCTTCTTTCTCAAAAATTCTACCCATGTGTACCTGGAGAAGTCATCCACTATTACTAGTATGTATTTCTTTCCAGAAAAACTTTCTGTACTTATGGGTCCACACAAATCTATGTGTAAAAGTTCCAAATTTTGTGAAATAGAAGACTCAGAAATTGATTTGTGTGAGCTTCTTTTGGATTTTCCCATTTCACATGCTTCACAAATTTTATCCTTCTTAGAGGATATCAAAGGTAATCCTTTTACCAGACCTTTGCTTGCTAATATGCTTAGGTTTTTTAAATTTAAATGAGCAAGCCTTTTGTGCCATAACCAACTACTACCTTTGTTATGTTTTGAAAATAAACATAGTTTTGGATGTTCAATTTCTTCTTTGAAGTCAAAATAGTAGATTGATTTTCTTATCCTTTTCCCACTTAAATAAATTTTATTATCATATATACCTATTAACAAGCATTTTTCTGGTAAAAAGGTTACCTGGAAACCTTTGTCACAGAATTGACCACAACTCAGCAAATTATACTTTAAGCCTTCAACATAGGCTACTTTCTCTATGGTCAAACATCCATATTTTATGCAACCATATCCCATGATCCTTCCTTTCCCTCCATTTCCAAAATTTACCATTCTACCCAGCTTTGAAACAAAGTTGCTGAGTAAGCTCCTGTCCCCAGTCATGTGCTTGGAGCTTCCTGAGTCGTAGTACCAGATCTGCTGCACATGATGGTCCTGAAATGAAATGATTAGAGGGTTTTTGGTACCCAGGCATGCTTGGGTACTGTTTCTGATGAAATTTGAAACATTTTATATTTATTTCTTCTTGGTTTTGCATCAGAAACTCTGTTATATGCTGAGCCACTAACAGATTTTACATTTTTCTTTTGAAGATGGTGTTGGACAAGCTTCAGTATGTCAACACACATACAAGAGTTATCAGAATTTTCTGATAGTTCCTCTTGTGATGAAATGATTGGATAATTTTGAAAAGATGAGTGAACTGCTTCTGGAGTTTTTACAGATTCTTGACTGCATTCACTCTTGTTTGTTTTGAAGTTTGGTTTGTCAAAAGAATATTCAGAACAGATTGATTTGCAAGATTCAGATTCAGATTCTGATACTAAATTATCAGAAATCTGATGAGTTTCTTTTACAAAGATAGTGGGTTTATTTCTATTTGATCTTGTGGTACTTGTATATCCTAAACCCTCTCATTTGTTCTTTGGTGTGGACTCAATAAAATTTATGAATTCTTTAGCCTGTTGAAAACCTCTTACGTTGATTTCTTTGTCATTGATTTTCTTGTAAAGATCTTTTCTTTCATTTTCATAAAACTCAATTTTTGCTCTTTGATCTAAACTGTCCTCTATAAGATGTTGGTTTTCAAGAATGATTTTATTCAAAGTCCTTTGCAACTCATCAGATTTTCTAAAATCTGATTGATGTTTTTCTTGCAGATTTAGAAAATCTGACATGAGCTTGTTTAGTTTGTGTTCAAGATCAAGATTGTCTAAATTTACCTTTTGTTCTGAAGTTTCTGGTAGTCCTTCAGAGAGTACCATTAGGCAAAAATTTACCAATTCTTCTTCTTCATCATCAGAAGAATCATCAGATAACCATGTATCTGTTCCAGCAATTAAACTTACTTGTTGCTGCTTCTTTGCTTCTTCAAGTTTTTTCTCATAATGGGCAACATCCTTCAGCTTTTTGGTCTTGCATTCTGATGCATAATGACCTCTTTGCTTGCACTTGTAACACACAACTTCAGCCTTCCCTTTATCCTTAGATCTAAACTCTTCTTTAGATCTTCCATCCATCCTTCCTTTGTCACTCCTCTGGTATCTCTGGTTACTTCCCCTCAACCTCTGCTCAAATGTTTTGGTGAGCAGTGCTATTGCTTCAGCAAAAGCTGAAAAGTCTGATGACGCATCAGAAGTTTCAAGATTTTGGTTGTTTGATGGTTGTGGATCATTTGTTGTTGTTGATCTTTGTGAGTTTGAGATTAGAGCTAAAGATCCCCCTCTTTGAATGGTTTCTTCAAATATTTCTTCCTCTCTGGGGATCAAGATGCTGTATAAGTCATGAAGACTCATGTTTCCTAGTTCTAAGGTTGATGATAAAGTCATGGTTAGACTTCTCCATTCTCTAGGAAGGGCATCAAGAAATTTTATGTTTCTTTCATCGTTTGATTTTGTTATACCAAATTTCTTTAGCTCGTTTAAAAGTTTTGTAAATCTTTGATATGTATCATTTAACCTTTCATTTGGCAAACTTTTAAACCTTTCATAAGATGAGACATTATTTGTTCTCTTGTTTCTTCTCATCCTTTCTCCTCCTTCACAAAGGTTTTCCAACTGATCCCATATTTCCTTAGCTGATGCACATGCATCAACTTGTGAAAATATGTCATTGGGGATGGCCATAATTAAAAGTGACTTTGCCCTTTCATCCCCAGCCACCAGTTCCTTGTCTTCCACACTCCAGTTTATTTCACTTTTAGGAGCGCGGGAGGCAGGGATTGCTGGTGATTGGTCAGTTGCTGGAATAGCAGGTATATCAGTCATTGGTGTATGTGGACCCCTTTCAATGGATTGAAACAGAGCTCGGTCATGACCATTAAGGAAATTGACCATCCTGATTTTCCACTGGGGGTATTCTTCTTTGACCAGAGTCGGAGGTTTAGACATAGAACCAATGTTAAAAGCATTATTCCAGGATTGAAAGCTGGCCATATTTAGAGAAAAGAAGATGAGCGATTGATCGTTTGAAAATAGTTTATTCAATCTGCTCTGATACCAATTGTTAGACCCAGTCCAGGCTCAAAACAACTTCTTTTCTCGTAATATGGCAAGTGATTTCAGTAGATGTGAAAAAGATGTGCGGAAATGGAAATCAGACTTTCAAGAAACAAGACCTACAGAATTATCAAGTTTATATCACTTTGAAACAAAAATGGTTTACAAGGTGATTGTAAGATTATTATCTAATACAAACGAATCTTGAATTCTGTGGGGGGGGGGGGGAGAGCAATGGAGTTTAGATGTATGTGTGAATGCTAAGCTTCAAACTCACTTTGCTTCTCCTGGTTGAGCCTTCTATTTATAGACGGCTTGTATGAATAAACAATAGTTTATTCATATAATAACTCCTGCAAAAAGTAGCCAATTGACATATTCATTGATTCCAACGTTCAAGTTGCCTTTTTCATCATGATATCATTAAATGTCAACTTGCTTCGGTAAGTGTGGCAGGACAGAGCCAATTTCAGACAAGTGGGTTATTTCATCAAAAATTCTGATAAACCACTTCATCAGAAATTCTGATGAACAAATCATCAGAAAATCCTTGATGATCAGAATCGTCAGATACTGATGATATTTCATCAGAAATATCATCAGATCCATCAGAAATGACCTCTTCTGATAATCCAATTCAGCTCTTGATCAACTTGTGATTCTTTGAAGTAGATGCTATGTATTCCGGTTGTCCCATCTGATCTTCTTTTTCTAGTTCGTGATCTTCAGGACTGTGATCTCTTCATAGATCCAGTTGATTGTGTTTTTCTTCAATACTTACAAATAAAGTTTCCTAACAGAACCGTTATGACCATTTGATTATATGAACCGTTTGTAACTGTTGAACCGTGTGAACTGTATTTGACCACACATAAACATTTCTACAATTGTTAAACATTTCATCTTGGTGGCTGTTTGGGTAAGTGATTTAAGCAACGAGGCGATGTGTAATACGATAAAAATATGGTGGATACGCCGCTGGTACTTCCTATATATAAGTGCTTTTATGGTATTACATATCGTGGCGTTATTTAAACCATTTCAGTTTAGACATATTACATTTATAACTCATTTTCACATAAACATCGTTTTACAAATAACTTAATCTATACAAACTCATCTTACTTGGTTATTCACTTAACCATACCTTATTCTTTTATATATATATATCATCTGATTTGTTCATCGCTTTTCAAATGATTTATGAAAGAAAACACTCAACAAGATTCATGGCTACTTTTATTAAACAGTCTATTTTCACAAAACCTATGTATCTCACAGGCATTTTTATGCTGACGTGCCTATTTTCACATGTGTTTTCAGGAACTGTTGCATAGGATGATCGAGACACACTTAGGCGGACCTGTGCCTTAGTGACTTAAAACGAAGCAAGAACTAGTTGAATTATGTTATGTATTCTTTGTTTCTTGTTTAAGCCAATGTAACTCTCTTGTTTGATTAATAAAACGAAACTTTAATTTCCATGGTTGTGAAACAATTAATTCTATTACAACACTCCCCGACGTTTCCGCCACGTTTTGTTGTTTTACGTGGTCGGGGTGTGACACAAACATGGTGGTACATTTTTTTGATGACACCAAAAAGTGTAGATGTTGGTGCATTTTTTTAAGGTGATCCAAAAGTGTAACCTCGAATGTTTTTTCCCTTCCAAAAAATATAAAAACTTAATACAAGTGTAACCACGCATGTTTTTACCTTCTAAAAAAATATAAAAGCTTGTTTCATAAAAATAAAAAAAAATTATATTGTTAATACAAGTTTACCACATTTTCTACCAAACAAACCACCACATCATATGTTTTTTTCCTCCTCTACCACAAAAAAAAAACGCATTCTAATAACAAACTACAAACATTATAACTAGGGGTGTTACAATACCCCTAAAGAAAAAAATACATGCTTTCAGATAAAAACGGACCTGTGGATAGCAACTCTGTAAAAGTACAATTCTGAACACCATCCTCATCATCATTGGTGCCGTTTTGATTCAGATCTAAGGCTACACATATAAAAAACAAAAAAAAAAAAACAAGAAGAATCCAATGAAAATCTAAACAAGAAAACCTTAATTTGCACAAGTAGTCGTATGCATCTGTACTCACCAGAATCGTCCACGTTCTCGTTTTCAGGTCGGGAAACTTCGACTGCTGAATAACACACAAAATGTCAGAAAAAAAGTATATATGAAACACAAATGTCATAAATTTATGTAATCTAAGTGATAATGTTCTCGCTGCAAATGAAAATGTGTACATTTAATAAAACTGAAAAAAAAGTATCACTCACATGGAAACTCTGAAGAAATAGGTTAAGGATCTTCAACAACTCTATTCTCACCTAATGCATCTTCATCTTCAATAAATGCAAAATCAGTTAAAAGATTATGTGGGACAACATTTAAGGGTGAACACGGATGGTCATTGAATGTCGCCGTACCACCGGCAACACTCCGAGGTTGTTGGCTCTTCAACTCAGCCATGTTAAATGCAAAAACTCTTCAATGGTATGTCTGGCTTTTTTCTTTCACTCCACTTCTGTTTTGGAGAATGGAGATATGAGATATATAACAACATATTTATGATATATAAAACAAAAAGAACTAAAGATATGTGATAGACATAATAAGTACAAAATGTAATAAATGAAACCGATGAAAAAAGATGAAAAGTATGCGGCGCATCAAGTCTCTTACCAGACTTACACATTCATTCAGTCAAAAGGTTAATGGAAATGACGAAAATGCACTTGTCTCCTCTAACACTAACATGCGACGTGGATCAATCCTAGCCACATATAAGAGTTTCCTGGGTTTTCTTAACTGGGATGTGTTTTCTCATTATAATTAGCCTATATATATATATATATATATATATATATATATAGGATAGGAGTTGGCTAGAGAGTCCAAATTTCCTAAAAAGTGTAAAAAGTCATAAAACACCATAATGTCAACCATAAAACACACCAAAAACCCACAAATAACATAATGAAGATTACTAAAACATCATGTATGTGGGTTTTGTGTTGTGTTTTAAATGTTAAGGCTCTGATTATGGAATGATAAATATTATTGTGTTTTATGTTGTTTAGCATTTTGTGTTTTAAATTCATAGTTCTACGATGGTGTGTTTGAAGTTTTTATGGACTATTAGAGTTTGAATATGGTGTTTTAGTAATCTTCATTCTATTATTTATGAGTTTTAGTTGTGTTTTATGCCTGAAATTATTGTGTTTTATGACTTTTTACACTTTTTAGGAAAAACACACTTTCCGTAGGATTCCCACTCTATATATATATATATATATATAGGATTAGGTTCAAGAGTGAACAATTTCTTGAGAGTGAACTGAGTGAACTAGTCTTGGCCCTTCATCATTTTTTAGATTAAAAGGGCAAGATTGACATTAGCCAAGTATGTTTAATTAAAATCCCTTAATTTTCTCATCTCTTAACTCTCTCTCTCTCTCATTTTTAATTATTTCTCCTTCATTTCTTTATCCATGGATTTTGTTTTATTTTTAACTTGAATATTGTTTTTCTTTTATTATCCGTATATATAAATATCATAATATGTTGTTTTTAATTATTTATAATTTTCAATAAATATTGAAAAAATTCTTTGAGATTGAAATTGTAATTATTTTTTGGCATTAACCTTTTTTTGAATATGTGATGAAGTTATTTAATTTTGCATACATGTGATATGTTTCGTTTTCATTAATTTCATAATTTTTATATGAATCTACTCGTGTGCATGCATAATATACTATATGCTGTTAATATACACATATGTAACAATTTTTTAATATAATACACAGGTGTATAAAAGATTATACACATCTTGTATAAACTGATAGTTAGCGAGACTGTACACATGTGTATAAACTAACAGTTTTCTATATTGTATAAACTGATAGTTACCGAGATTGTACACATGTGTATAAACTAACATCTCTGTATCTTGTATAAACTAATACTGGCGAGACTGACACATGTGTATACACTAACAGCTGTGTATCTTGTATATACGGAAACTAGCGAGATTATAGGGATTTTGAATATATTGTTTAATAAATGCAATTTATAAAAGACGCAAATACCCTTCTGTCAATTAATTTAAAGGGGAGTTACAACATTATAATTACAATCTTGCCATTGTTTAAAAATCTCTAGATAGTGTAATCCAATGGCCCATATTAGTTCACACAGTTCACTCTCAACCTAGTGTTCACTCTAGAACCCTACCCTATATATATATATATATATAAACAGACACACAAAGAATGATATTATTTAATAACATAAAAGTCATCCCATCTAAACACAAAGATAAAGTCGCAAAATGCCCTAAAGAATATCGAGAACCATAAAAGTAAATACCTGTAATGGTGCCGGTTGGTATTGGTACATATCAATACTCAGTATTATTTATATCTAAATGCTAACAGAAGAAAATATTCGATACTAGTACCAAAAATACCAAAACTGAAAATCAATAAAAACACAAACCGAACAGCACACCGATTATGACGATACAATACCACTGTACCGATACCAATAATGTTTGATTTGTTTTGATCCAGCTCGGTATGATAATGTTACGGTACCTATATAGTTCACTTAAAAAAGTACTTTATTTGCATGTTGAAACTGAATCAGTGATGTCTAATTTGGTAAAGAATGTTGAAGATTTACTATTTACTACATAAACATTATGAAGTAAATTTGTCACCCAGTAAGTGATTTGTTAATTTGTGTTATTATTATGTTTATATACTTTTTTGTGTTTTTATAATTTAATAACTTCATTCGGTTTTAGACACTTTAAGCAGTAAATCGGTTGATAGACCGGTATAATGATTAATCCGATTTTATGACAGAAAAACCTACAATATATGCATTATATCTAGTTTTTTCTTCACATGATATATATGGTATAATATACAAGAGGAGATGCTGCCACAAATGGTTCAAAAAGAGTTAAGATTAAAGTTAAAACAACTTTTTTACTTGTTTTCTTACAGTTTTATTGCTTCGATAAAGAATTTAAAAGGGATTTTTTGGTAATTATTCATGATTATATATTAGATGCTCTTTTTGAAAATAACAAGTTAAAGTTTAAAAGCTATTTGATTCCAAAAGGAGGCATATAATAAGGTTCTTTGAAGTCCAACAATGCATCATGGCCTTTAAAGTGTGAATATCTATTGTTATAAAATACATAACTATAAGTTATTATAATAATAATTTTATTCAATAAACTCTTCAAATTTAGTACTAGTTGAAGAATCATCTATAAGTTTTAAAGTAACACATGACAAGGATTATTTTTGGTATAAGAATATAAATCGTGTGGTAAAAACCATTAAAAAAATGTCAAAAAGAATAAGAACTCAAATCAAACAAACATTTACACTCTATACTCAAGTTATAACTATAACTATAATCTTACAAATGAGACGCTAAAAATTGTGTGATTTCTTGGCTTTTATCTCTCTTTTAAAGCCAACGTTTGATGAATTAAAAACGAGTTGGGAATTTATCAGAAATGCTTCTTCTTTATAGCTTTTAATAGATACGCGTATGTGAACATCTCAGGTCAAATTCAATAGATTTCATTTACGGTCAGACTTAAAAATATATCATATCAACATCTAGCTTGATTGTATAGATGTTGAGACTTTGATTCTATATTGAATGCCAATAACTCCATCATCAAGTTGACCTTTTGTATACATATCTCCAAAAAAATACATATATGAAATGTATACATCATAGATGAAGTTGTTCTATAAAAATGGGTGAATGGTCATTTCACTTGCATCATTTGCATCATGGGATGCTGTGGGTCAAGAAAGCATTTTTGTGGTGATGAGATGATAGATGCTATTCCTTCTTCATGGTGAACTTTGTAACTTGGCTCTTCCCTTGGTGTGGGGGTCTTATATTACACAAACTTTGATATATTACTTGTAGATGTGATGTAACACTCATATTAATGTGTATAATTTAAAATTATGAGGTGCTTTTCTATTATGTACGCACAAGTAAGGAAAATTGTAAAATGATAATAACAATAATAACTTTACATGCCAAATTCAACAACTTCAGTTGTAAATATGATGTAACATACTCATGTGTGTTTTTGTGTGTAGGTTTCATCTTTGTTAGGTATTTGAAGGTGGTGATTATAAAAATATGACCTTTTTTACACGTAGGTGGTACTCGTTGATACGAGGGTATTCTATGGGTCTTATCAGTTTGTCATATGATGAGGGGAGGCGACGAAGACATGGGCGGACGATAGCGTTTAACAAACCTAAGGTGTCATTGTAAGTAGGGGTGTTCATCGGGTTTTTTTCTTCGGGTTTCGGGTTTTTCGGGTCGGGTTGTTCGGGTTTTTCTCTGGGAAAAATTGACCCGATAACCAACCCATTTAAAGTTCGGGTTAGTCGGGTTTGAGTTATTCGGGTTCGGGTTAGTTCGGGTCGGGTTATTCGGTTTTCGGGTTTAGATGTAAAATGAAAATAAATGTTTTTTTTACAAAGTATCATCAAAATTCATATTGTTACTTTATAAATATCTTCAAAGTTCAAAGATTAATTGACAATATGCTATTATAATATTTAAAAAACCCAAAACTTAGTGTTCCATCTATTAAAGACTCAAAATCTAAACACTTTTATAAGAAAAAAAAAACAATAAATGTTCGGGTTTTTTTTCGGTTTTCGTGTTTCGGGTTTTTCGGGTCGGGTTGTTCGGGTTTTTGGTCTGGAAAAAGTGACCCGATAACCGAACCATTTAAAGTTCGGGTTGGTCGGGTTCGGGTTTTTCGGGTATTCGCTAATTCGGGTTCGGGTGGCTTTGAATTCAAGTCGGGTTTCGGGTTTTGGATAAAATTGAACAGCCCTAATTGTAAGGGTTTTAAAGAATATGATCAGGTGGTTTCTTACCTTACCTTTATTTTAGTATGAGTTTGGTCCCTAAGAAAATTATACATGAATGATAATTTCTTCACTTATTTAAATTTTCTATGTATACTATTGAATATGATAATTTCTTCACCAATTTAAATTTAAAATATATATAATAAAATAAAAAGTCTAAACTTTTTCTTGACATAGAATAAATAGTTAAGCTTAAAAAGTGCATGTGATTCAAAAAGGAAAAACGAAAACTATCTAAGACGATAACAAATTAATTTTACACTGTTTTATTATTCTTACATTTATTAGTTACATTTCAATTTATTAACTTAAAAATTGCGTGTGAAACATTTTTCTGATGCATTAAGACTATTCTCATTCATAACCTAATTCAACCCAACCTTTAATATAAAACTAATTTCTCTCTTAATATATCAGTCAAATGGTTAAGATAAAAAAAAAATTACGCAAAATTGTAGTATTGTTAGGGGCTTCTAGGGCTTTTTTATAAAGTTAGGGGTAGGAGAGAAAAATGAAATCACATAAAATAAACGCTAGAAGGAGGGCTTGAACATTTTTCTGATGCATTAAGACTATTCTCATTCATAACCTAATTCAACCCAACCTTTAATATAAAACTAATTTCTCTCTTAATATATCAGTCAAATGGTTAAGATAAAAAAAAAATTACGCAAAATTGCAGTATTGTTAGGGGCTTCTAGGGCTTTTTTATAAAGTTAGGGGTAGGAGAGAAAAATGAAATCACATAAAATAAACGCTAGAAGGAGGGCTTGAACATTTTTCTGATGCATTAAGACTATTCTCATTCATAACCTAATTCAACCCAACCTTTAATATAAAACTAATTTCTCTCTTAATATATCAGTCAAATGGTTAAGATAAAAAAAAAAAATTACGCAAAATTGTAGTATTGTTAGGGGCTTCTAGGGCTTTTTTATAAAGTTAGGGGTAGGAGAGAAAAATGAAATCACATAAAATAAACGCTAGAAGGAGGGCTTGAACCTCCGACCTTGTGGTTAACAGCCACACGCTCTAACCAACTGAGCTATTCCAGCTGTTGTGCACAAAGCTGATTTGTTATCCATTAAATAATTAAGAATTCAAAACGTTATTAAGTTTCTACAAAAGATTTTTGGGCCTTCGTTTTCGTGAGGCTTTATCCACTTCATTAACAAATGAGCCCACATGTATAGATCATATTCATTCTGAACCAGATTGAGAGAAGTAGTGTCCGTTATAAAGTAGATGAAACTAAATATTGATTGTCTGACCTATTTCAAGAATTAAAAGCTTTAAGATAGATTGTGAATGTGACACTTTTATTAATATACTAATCTTTATTAAAACAAAATAATGTTTTGTTTTTCAAAGGCATATATTACTATCGTCGAGCCTTGAGTTGGAACCGGATTGGACCAGATCGAACTGGAAACCAAAAACATTAGAAATCTCAAACCGATGATCAAACTGGAAAAATATCGGTCTATCTCAATTTGTTTAAGTATTCTTGTTAACAAGCAAAAAATCAATAATCAAGTGAGGCTAGCCTACTTGGTAGCGGCTCATGCCTTTTAAAGGAGAGATCTTAAGTTTAAATCTAGACAAGAAAAATTATGTAAGTAGTGTGATGTAGGTAGAAAGAGTGACGAAACTTGAGATTTCTAACCGGGGGGTCGAAAACGTATATACAAAAAATTTCTATAAAACCGGGGGGTCAAAAACGTATATACATAAAAATTTCTATACGAAAACTATATACTCTCCACTAATGAGCGAAAAGTTCGGGGGGTCGGCCGCCCCCTCCCGCCCTCACAAAGCTACGCCCAAATAAGCTTTTCCATTAAAAAATAGTTATCATTGATAACAAAATGAAAGTACATTCTTGGTTCAATGTTATGTTCCGTCAACATTTGGGTATGTACAATACAATTGAGACTAATGCTTTCGCGTAGCTTTTATTACTTTGTCGTTGAATAGATCGAAGTGTTTCACGCTTGGGATGTAGATTTATTTTCTTACGATTTTTGTTGGTTTTTTTTTCCTTTCATTACTTTTGTCACTTTATATATATATTTCATTAGTTTTGTTAGTTAAATGTATTTTTTTTTCATTATTTTTGTCACTTTATGTTAGGGAATATGCCTATAATAATCTTAACTAGAAGTTATTGGTCATTGACAGTCTCACCTTTGAATATTCCCTCCATCAGTCTCACATTTCACCTTTTTTTCCTACACCGGTCCTCGTTAAAAAAACTTAACGAAGTCAAGTTTTTTTTTTTTCCAAATTACAAACAAATTTTTTAGGGCATATGATCAGAACAACGATACAAGTCAATTGATGTAAAACTTATCTCGAAATGGTGCTACAAATGACTTGATTTTGTTAATTGGAAATTTAAACACCCGAATTGAAGCGTCGTTTTCATCGTTTGGAACACCGTTTCGAGGTAAGTTTAAATCAATGGACTTGTATCGTCGTTCTGATCAAAAGCCGTAAAAAACAGTTTATAATTTGGAAAAAACATAACTCCGTTAAATTTTTTTAACGGGGACCGGTGTAGGAAAAATAGGTGAAAGATGGGACTAGTGGGGGGAATATTTAAATGTGGAACTGTCAATGATCAAAGACCTCTAGTTAGGATTATTATACGGCAGTTTCTTTTTTAAATTGTTGTGTGAATTCATTTCAAATAATAAAAAAAAATCAGAAAATGAGAATGCCAGACAACATAATGTATTTTTTTGAGTCATGCATACGTACACAATCTTAACAAAATTATGCATACAACAGAATGTTTTTTTTTTTTTTGTTAAAAAATATCAAACCCTAATTTCGAATTTTGGAGATTTTTGCAGTGGCAGTTATTGGCAATGGCAGTTATTATTAATTTTTAAATTTTGAAATAAAGTGTTGCAAAACTACCTTTATTTTTTATCCAAAAATATGACCCTTTTTTACAAAATTATTTTTTCTAGGCATTTTCAATATAGCAATTTAATCAAAATAATTTTTTTTTCAAGAGCTTTGATCAACCCACTCCGATGAGCATGTTCATGTTCGTTTATGTTCGTTCATTAATAGTGTAAACGAACGGTTCACGAACATAATCTTACATAAGCGAATCTAAACGAACATAAGTGAGCAAACACAAACGAACATAACTAAACATAAATTAAGGAACACAATGATGAAACACCAATCAAAAGTGAACATGAATATCAAAGCATAACCATCATAAAAAAGAACTTCAGATGTAAATAAATTCGTTAAAGTTATAGTCTAATAGAAACTCCAAAACACCATCTTGAAATCACCAATTCAACGTCATGATCAACAATGCACCAACTTTATTCTAACTCAATGTATACGACATCGTCATTTTCCTACAATTAAGTAAACAATAAAAATAAGAATTAGTAATAGACTAACAATAGCAAATAGGAAGTTATAGTTGAAAGATTAAGAAAGTTACTTTGTTATTGTTTTTGTTTACTCCATAGTAATGACGATACTAATCAGCTCCACAAACAAGCCTTCTACCATCTAAGTTCCTAAACGGGAACGATGTGGGTCAATGACTCTCCCACCAGCACTAAAAGCAGATTCTGATGCATCCGTCGTTATCGGAATAGATAAGATATTAACAGCCATTTTAGACGAAATTCTAAACTTAAGTTTATCCGCCTTCCACCACCCCAATGCATCAAAACTTACACCTGGCTCGCAAATGTACACTCCCTCATCTAAATATATAGCTAGCTCTGATTTCACACTTTCAACAGTATCAACACTTCTAATATGTTGATTGTACTTAGCAGTGCCTGTTTTCAAACCCTTACCAAATCGAGAACTCACAAAGCTAGAGGAACCGTTTGAATAACTAGATCCGCTCCCATTTTAAGTCTGAACATGAGCAAATTCACCACTAAATGAAACAACTGTAGGTCCCCTTGTTCGTATGGATCGTCACAAAATTGTATATCTAACCTAGAGTGCGGAATCCTCTAGATCAGATTTGTTACAGAAACGAGTAGAAACAGAAATTCACAATTAAACGGGTCTTCAATTGATTATCCAAACAAACAGTTTTACAATCAATTCAAGACCTCACAACCTCACAGCCACTATCTGTGATCTTGCTCTAAACCCTAATTCGAAATTTCTCTCTCTCTAGATTTTCTCTCTCTAGAATTCTCTAAAACTTCTAACTCCTCTAACCACTAAAACCCTAATCACAAAACATGTTTATATACCAGATGTTTGTGAACTGGGCTTCCTACTGGGCTAGGCCATTTTCCAAGCCCATTACAACAATAAACTCACTAACCAATAAGCTAAACCCATTACAAAATATCCAAAGACTAAATAATCAAACTATTAAGCTGTTGTCACCGAATATGCACCAACAGACTCCCCCTTGACAATAGCTTCATAATTTAACTTTGTCTTCAAACATCTTGTGTTCTTTTGGTATTTGGATAGCGTCAGCTACACAGTTTCTGACATCAACAGACTCCCCCTTAGCTGATGCTTCCAATCTCCAAAACTTTCATTCATTGTAGATCAGTTAGCTAGCAATCTTTGATTAATCAAGTAAGCTCCAACTCTTCCATATCTCTTTCTCTTTCTGCAAAATATAGTAGAAGGATCCTACCATGCATCTTCACACATTCTTCACTTCACTCTCAATCTGCACTTTACTTGTATTATGCACTTCATTTTGATAACTGCATCAATCTGTTTAGCAACACAAGCAAGTATCTCGAAAAACCATTAGTCTTTTTCACATTTAAAGATAACCAATATTTTATCTTATCATGCAAAAAACAACAACTTGTCAATTCAAAATGGAAGTCCTTTTTAAAAAAATATTTTTGGTATTTTTGATATTTTTCAACACCAACTAAACTAACAAACTAAACTAAACTAAAAAATATTTACAGTTTCATCTTTTTGTGAGAATCATGTGTAAGAAGATCATATCAGCACAATCAAACTGTTTTCACACTATTAGATAATTCTTTATTTAATTTTTCGTGAAAAGCAGTCCAAGACGATTACCAGTATGTTTGTCTACTTAAACAAAATGCATGAACATTTCAAGTACCATTACCGTATGATACGTTAAGGTAATTTTATTACTGATATACTAATGTGTCCCACTTCAGGATGTACCCCCGCGATCAAGGTATGCACAAAGATTCATCGTAGTAGGTGAGTATACTGAATTCATCCGTTTTTTTTACAACGTTTAGATAATTGGTGATCAGGTCAGTACATCCGTATAGCAAAGAGACCAAAATATCTAACGAGGGCTATGACAAATACCATTTTTGGTACGAATTATGCATTTTGCACATTTAAATGACTCTCTAGGAGAGCTTATTCATTTTAAGGGTTTTGGCATTTTTAGCTCTTTTAAGATGTCTTGGTTATGCCTAGGTCAGCATGTATCTGGATGCAGCAGAAGGACAACCCTGATATCCCCGGATGAAATAACAGTATAAAGACCCAAAACCTCAGATTTTGGCAATCTATCAACGCAAGATTTAAGGTCATTAAAACATACACCACTGATGTGTTCCCCACTCATATTCAGTTTGTTTGGGTTTATATCACATTGGTAAGTTGATTATTTCATGCTTTTTGCCTACTGGTACATCATATGATGAAGCTGCTATCACACTTAAGCAATTTAATTTCAGTTTTAGTGTGACAGTCTAACTAGCTGATGTACTATCATTTCTTCTTTTTCACACCATGAAATCTCTTTTTTCAAATTTTTATTATTTTTTTAAGTTTTTCATTTTTCAATATTTTTGTATTTTTATGATTTTTAATTTATAACTTACTCCCCCTAAACACACGCACTAACTAAACTCTTTTTGGCTTAGGGAAATTTCTCCCCCTAAATTTTTGTTTTTATGGAGTAAGTTTAAAAAAACATAAATTTACAAAAACAAACAGACTCCCACTTCAATCAGACAATAAGTTTTTCAATTTTAAAGTTTAGAATAATCATAACAATCACAGAAATAAATAGTTCGTTACCAATTTTTAACCTACTATTCACCTTAGATGATTTACAGGAAAAACCACTGTCGAACACATCAACAGTCCTTCTTGGTCATCCTGCACACACTTAACAACTTAGTTAGACTTAACAACCCAAACCTGACCGGTTTTGGGTCGACCATGTAAATCCATATACGAAGCTTCTAACCAATATCCATCACACCTTTCTGGTGTCTTGGATGTTTTACCCGTTGTTGAACAAGATTTATAACTTCCACTAGGTCTTTAATCACGAGAGTTCCAATAAAATCTCAGATTTTCTGACCTTTGAAAATTATTATCTTGATGCCTTCTTCTCCCATTATTATACCATGAATTTTGAAACAATTTTGGATGTTGTTGAACATTTGAGTTATTAAAACCCCTATATTCGTTTATTCTTTGAAAATTTCGATTACCAGAAGTTTGGTATCGATTTTGATATCCAAAATTTCTGTTTTGATTTTGAAACTGATTTGATTTACCATTATAATGACTAAATTATGTAAATTGCTTCTTGGTTTATCAAATCTTCCTGATGTTGAAGTCATTGATTGAAATCTTGGTTGATTACTTTGACAATGTGGTTGCACATTATTATTTAAACCAACCCTATTCCCTTCCTTAACTTCATCAACTTTTTGCTTATTTTTCTTTAAAGGACAACAACTTGCCACATGCCCTTTAGTGTGACATTTAAAACAAGATTTTGTCTTATAAATTCTCTTTTTGTTAAATCTCTTTTTAAATGTTTTCTTCTTTTCCTCTTCAGTGTCCTCATCCACTTTATGAGATGTACTGTTAGACTCAACAGATTATTTCAAAGATACTGGACTATTTGGCAAGTCCACAGCTATCTGATCCACTATAGCTGGTGTAGTAGGCACAAAATCAATTCACTCATTCTTATCAGGCAGAAAAAAGTAATCTTGATCCTTAGAAGATGAAGCTTTACTAAACCCCACTCCCGTTCTATCATTACTCCTTTTCAGCCCTGTTTGAATGTGAGTCCTAACGAATGAAGAATTTCCAAATTTGTCTAACTTTCCTTTAAGTTCATTAATTTGGTCTTGTGCAACGGCCAATTCCCTGCACTTATCAGAAAATTCATTAGTTTTATCCTTTACAGTTTCACGAGCCAAATCAATGACCTGTAACAGTTCATTGACTTTGCATGTTAAACTGCTGATTTCTTGTTTATTTGATTTGAGTTCATTTAAGCAATTTGACTCTCTTTTAATCAAAAGAACATTTGACTCTTTTAATTTTTCCAATTCAGCTAAAGGAATTTTGTTCTGCTCTGATAGTCTGTTAACTTTACCCTGTAGTTCAGTGCAATTATGACATGTATGACTTACAGATTCTGATGTTACCTTCACCTCTGCTGTAAGTCCATTCACATCATTCAACCCCTTTGAAACTTCTACATGTTTCTTCTTAACATTCTCCTTATCATCTTTCTTCTTCTCTTCTACCACAACATCTGCTTCTGCATCTGAAGCATAAGCTCTTACACTTTGACTAGATGAATTCTGATAACGTTTTTCTAAACCTTCCCACAGATCTCTAGAAGTCCCATATTTCTTGAAGATATGTTTAATTGCCTCTGGCAAGGACATCCTTATTGCTGCTAAAGCTTTCTTCTCAGCATCAACCACCTGTCTCTCAGATTCATCCATCTTGTCATAAGACATCACTATAACTCTTCCATCAACACGATGTGTGGGAGCAATGTATCCATCAATCATACAGCTCCACATTCTATTATCTTCACTTTTCACAACTGTCACGGCCCTCGGCCCGGTGTGACCCGGTCCAGGTGCCGCGGGAAAGAAATCCGTGGTAATTAATATGTTGGCAGCGGAAATCTTAACAGGATCTTTTAAAACTTGAAAATGCCCGATTATTTTATTTTATAATTTGGAATAAACCCCGTAATTAACAATAAAGGTGATTTCACTGGGAAACCCCCGGTGTTGTACAAAAACATGTTTCTTTATTTTTATTGAGCCACTTCTTCAAGCTTGTAGTGCTACACGGCACTTTTCCTGGATCACAGCAGATCACCTGAAACATGTTTTAAAAAGGTTTTATCAGCAGGGAAATACTGGCGAGTCACTCAAGTTGCACAAAATGACACATTGTTATAATATATAGTATTAAGGGTGATTACATTGTTTTTATCTACCAATTACCCAAAATCGGTATTTGTCACTCGACAGTATCTGTGACTATGGTCAGATCACCCATTGGCTAACCCGTTGTCCAATGGTGACGGGAATCAAGTACTGTATACAAAACACCACATACCTGCAGTAATTGAAGATTACAAAGACTTAATCCATGTAATTATAACCTTGAAAACAAATAGGGTTTTGGAAATAATTTAGTAAAAAGAGAATGACTCACATTGCAAGTTTAGACGGGCAGCATTTAGCCTTCTGATTTTAGCCTGGTTAACCTAATTCAAATAATAATGCACACGAAAACTAGGTTAGTAACTTAATTCAACTTTTACGACAACTCACGAGATCAAAACCTTCACGACGAATGACAAAGTATAGCCCAAATACGGGAAGCACTTAAACATCCATCGGATTGGTTTTTATCGATCGGACATTGAATCGTCGCAGTGATCGAGTTATTACCCTGTTATCGCGGCAGAATTTCGTGCCTGTGTGTGTTTTTTGGAGTAAACAGACGATATCTCAGTGTAGGAAACGAGTTTTTACGTCGAACCAACGCCAAATTTCAAGTGCCAATGCCCTACATTTATACTGGAAAATCGGCTCCCTCGCGTGGCGCGAGGGCACCCCTTCTAGCATAGGGTAGGCTAGAGTAATTGTAGCCTGGGTGAGTCGATGTTTCGCTAAAATTCGATTTTGACAACGAACTGTGAAGATAATATTGATTAGGGAATACCCCCCCCCCCCCTGAGTTTTAAGGGCCCTGATCCTAGTTTCGATTGTTCTGAAAATTTTAGGGGTCATTCAATATTATTTGGGGGTCTCAATTAGGGTTTCCTATTGGGCAAAATAAAATAAAAAATAGTAATTTTAAATGAGAGTTGTTACATCCTCCCAACCTTAGAAAAATCTCGTCCTCGAGATTTACTGGAACAAGTAGGGATACTTTCGCTTCATCTCTGATTCCAGTTCCCAAGTGTACTCTGGTCCTCTCTTTGAATCCCACTTGACTTTGACCAGCACTAGTCGTTTGTGCTTGAGAAACTTGACCTTTCTATCTTCTATCTGAAGTGGTTTTTCCACGAATTTTAATTTTTCATTTACCTCTATGTCTTGAAGAGTTACTACCAGGGATTCGTCAGACAAACATTTCTTGAGGTTGGATACATGAAATACGTCATGTACCCCGGCTAATTCTTCCGGTAGTTGTAAGCGATAGGCGACTGGTCCTATTCGCTGGATTACTGGGAATGGTCATACGTACCTTGGACTTAGCTTTCCCTTCTTACCAAATCGGACTACTCCTTTCCAAGGAGAAACTTTCAAGAGTACCTTATCTCCGACTTGAAATACCAGTGGCTTGCGTCGATTGTCTGCATAACTCTTCTGGTGATCTCGAGCCGTTTTCAGTCTTTCCTTGATTTGAGTGATCTTGTCGGTGGTTTCTTGTACGATTTCGGGACCTGATAATTGGCTTTCTCCTATTTCTGCCCAACAAACTGGAGTTCTGCACTTTCTTCCATACAGTGCTTCAAATGGGGCAGCTTCAATGCTTGAATGGTAACTATTGTTATAGGAGAATTCAATTAAGGGTAGGTGGTCATCCCAGTTTCCACCAAAATCTATTACACATGCCCTGAGCATGTCTTCTAGGGTTTGGATTGTCCTTTCAGTTTGTCCATCGGTCTGAGGATGGTAAGCTGTACTTAAATTTAATCGCGTCCCCATGGCTTCTTGGAAACTAGTCCAGAAATGTGAAGTGAAACGACTATCTCTATCTGATACAATAGAGAGTGGAACTCCATGTAAGGATACTACTTCATCTACATACAACTTTGCTAACCTTTCCATGCTAAAGGTTTCCTTTATGGGTAGGAAATGAGTTGATTTGATTAATCGATCCACAATTACCCGAATTGCATCATTACCTTTTCTGGTTTTGGGCAACTTAGTAACAAAATCCATTGTTATTAGTTTCCATTTCCAAACAGGCATTTCTAATTGTTGTAGTAGACCTGAGGGTTTCTGGTGTTCTGCCTTAACTTGTGAACAAGTTAGACACTTAGATACATATCTAGCTATGTCCTTTTTCATTCCTATCCACCAGAAATTATTTCTTAAATCTTGGTACATCTTATTATTTCCCGGGTGCATGGTATACCTAGATTTATGGGCTTCCTCCAAAATCTTATTTCTTACTTCTCCTTGCTTAGGTACCCAAATCCTCTTCTTGTGGAATCTCCAAATTCCATCACTTCCTTGCTCTAATTCCTTTATTCATCCTTTCATTCCTTCAGCATCATCCTTGATTGCTATTTCTTGAATGTTTTTCAGTTGTTCCATTATATCTAACTGTAGATTTAATCTAAGGGCATGAACTCGCTTTTGCTTTTCATGATACTTACGACTTAGGGCATCTGCAACTACATTTGCCTTTCCTTCGTGATATTGAATATCACAGTTGTAGTCACTTAAAATTTCCATCCATCTTCTTTGTCTCATGTTCAATTCTTTTTGCCCAAATATATACCTTAAGCTCTTATGATCTGTATAGACTATAAACTTACTTCCATACAGATAATGTCTCCAAATCTTAAGGGCAAAAATTATTGACCCTAATTCTAAGTCATGTGTCGTATAGTTTTCTTCGTGCTTTTTCAATTGCCTTGAGGCATACGCAATTACCTTTTTGCGTTGCATCAGCACACATCCTAATCCTAGCTTAGAAGAATCACAATAAACTTCAAAATCTTCTGTCCCTTCTAGCAGGGCAAGAATTGGGGTGTTGGTTAACCTTTGTTTTAAAATCCTAAAAGCCTCTTCTTGCTTAGGTCCCCATTCAAACTTAACTGTTTTACAGGTTAGCTTAGTTAATGGCACAACTATCTTAGAGAAATCCTTAATGAAGCGCCTATAGTACCCAGCTAGTCCTAGAAAACTTCTAACTTCCGTGGCTGATTGCGGGACCTTCCATTTGGTGATCGCTTCTACGTGAATGCCTTCGTGATTCCCCATGTGTCCTAGAAATTGCACCTTCTGTAGCAAAAATTCACACTTCGAGAATTTGGCGTAAAGCTTTTCCTTTCTTAACAAAGTTAAGAGTGCATGCAAGTGCTCACAATGTTCTTCCTGACTCTTGGAATAAATAAGTATATCGTCGATAAAGACAATTACAAATTTATCCAAATACGGTTTACAGATTCTATTCATCATGTCCATAAATGCTGCAGGAGCATTTGTTAATCCAAAGGGCATGACTGTAAACTCGTAATGACCATACCTAGTTCTGAAAGCAGTTTTAGGTATGTCTTCCTCTTGTACCTTCAATTGATGATATCTGGAGCGTAAATCTATCTTAGAAAAATATCTAGCCCCCTGAAGTTGATCGAAAAGATCATCAATCCTAGGTAATGGGTATCGATTCTTAATTGTAACCTTATTCAGTTCCCTATAATCGATACACATTCGCATCAAACCATCCTTTTTCTTTACGAACAAAACTGGTGCTCCCCAAGGGGATGAACTAGGTTGTATGAATCCTTTACTGAGCAATTCATCTAATTGCTTTTTCAGTTCTAACATTTCAGTGGGTGCTAATCGGTAGGGTGCCTTTGCTACGGGTGTAGTTCCAGGAATTAGATGAATTCTAAATTCTACCTCCCTATCTGGTGGTAATCCTGGTAATTCTTCTGGGAATACATCCACGTATTCTGATACTACATGAGTTTCCATAAGTTCCTTACCCTTAGTGCTTATGATTACCGAAATCATATACACTATTCCTTGCTTTCGTTCATAACTAGCAACTTTCATTACCAAAATGAACTTCATTGGTTTTCGCGGCTTATCCCCTGTAATTATCATTACTTCTCCTGTGGGTGCATGAATTTCTATGGAATTCTTATCACAAAGGATTCGAGCATGGTTGGCTACTAACCAATCCATTCCTAACACGACATCGAATCCAGCTAAATTCATGGGTAATAGGTTTGCAGAAAATTTATGACCTGAAAGTTCTATATTTTCTTTTTGCAAAACCGTATCTATGTTAACAGAATTCTCGTTTGCCGTTTCTACTGTAAAAACTTGCCTAAGTTTCGTTAAGGGTAGCTTAAGAGCTTGGCAGAATGAAGTATTTATAAAACTTTGGTTTGCACCAGAGTCAAATAATACTTTCGCAAAAACGTTGTGAACTAGGAACGTACCAGCTATTACGTCAGGAATCAGTTCGGCTTCCTGCGTGGTCAATTGGAAGGCTCTTGCGTTCTTCTTGTTAGTCCCTTCAGCAGGTTTTACCTTGTTATCTGCTGGTTTGACCAATTTAGGGCATTCTGGTCTAAAATGCCCAGCTTCTCCACAGTTATAGCAGATCTTTGTTTTCTTCCTGCAATCTTCTTCACGATGTCCTATCGCTTTACAGAAGTTGCAGGGTTCATTACATTTTCCAAAATGTTTCTTTTTACAGTTCCTGCAGAACGGCGGAGTAGAAGATGATCCAGTTCCCTTTCTCTTGAAGTTGCTATTATTACCTACAAGAAATCCTTGGGTAATTTTCTGAGCCAATTCCTTCTTCATGTTTTCTTCTCGCGTATGCACCAGTCCGTCAGTCAAGGTGTTGGCTAATTCCACCGCATCATCGATCGTGCGGGGTCTCGCAGCTTTGACAATATCACGAATCTCGATAATTAAACCCCAAATGTAGCGAGAAATAAGTACCGGTTCTGGCGAAGCCAGATTAGGCACAATTCGAGCATATTCGAAAAACTTCGAAGTATACCCTCGGCAGTCCACATCCACCATTCGGTGGCTCAGGAATTTGTTCGCCATTTGTTCTTTTTCATATTCAGGGCATAATTTTCTTTCTACCAGACGCTTAAATTCTTCCCAACCCATGGTATAAGCTAGGTCGCTTCCCTTGGCTTGCAACACCGTATTCCACCATTCTAATGCTTCTTCCTTGAAAAGATGAGAAGCATATATGACTTTATCCTCCTCAGCACATTTACTTATTTTAATTACTGCCTCGGTTTTCTCCAACCAACGCAGTGCAGCAGTCGCCCCTTCATTTCCTGCAAATTCAACAGGTTTACAGGCAAGAAATTCCTTGTAAGTGCAACCAGGCGTCGCAGCTTTCATTCTTTTAAGGAATGGGGATTGCATCCCATCATTATCATTATTATTAATGTTTCCGCCTCCATTTACGCTATTACTAAAGTTGTCTTCATGAGTACGTTTGCTAGGAATAATTGGTTGAGGTTCAACTGGATTTTGGGCAGCAGCAAGGATTGCTGGAATAGCATTGGCTATTCCTTGAGCAACGATGTTTTCTATATCTTGTCTATTCAGAAAATGGTCCTCATTGTTTTGCTCAGATTGGTTAACCTCGTTAACTGGTTCATTACTAGCGTGTTCCATCTGGTAATTAATATATATAACTTATTAGTACAAAATAAATAACAACCAAACACAATAAACAATCGCACATAATCATGTCAACACATATAGTCAAAATTGTCGGCTTTGCGACGTTGATATTTTTATATATTAGTATGCGTCCATACACACCAGTTATGTTACAAAAGTTTTATTTTAAGTTATTTTACATGATTATATTTTTATTATTATTATTTTATTATTATTATTAAACACATACTCCCACAACCACACAATCCCAGTCAGCTGGCACTTCAAAAACGACGTTCCCTCTCGTCGTATTTCCATGATATCCTCTCCCCCACATCTCGGATTCTATTTCCTGCGTCCACCAGCTCCTCTCCATAGTGGCGAAGTTCAGCCAAGTTCTCGGTGCTCATTGGTAGGTGTAGTGGAGGCTCAGGGTCAAATTGGGGGAAAATGTATTAGGGTTATTCAAAAGATCCTGAAATTGCCAGTCAGTGGTCCACCATTCTTCCAGCTCTTCTGGTAGAGGTCTGGGGTGGATAATAGGATCTGGGATATCAGGCTCTAGATTAACTGGAAGTTGTGCTTCCGCTGGGTAATTGAAGAGGTTTTCATCGGCAGGTCCGATGAGGTCACTAAGTGCCAGTTTACGATCTAGCTACTCCCATGAAGGCATCTCCTGGGCTTTCCATGAACTTTCTCCAATCTCCTTTCCTTTTCCTTTATCATTTGGGTCCTCAGTCTTTATAACTTTCCGTGTTGCTGGTTTCTTCCTACGCACACGCCTCCAGCCCACGAATCTCCTTTTCTTTTTCGGTTTAGGTTTATCCTGGGGTTGGGCTTGGAATTCCATAGGTTCCTCAGTGTTGGCCCAATAACAGGAAAAGTCTCTGGAAACTTCCACATTCACAGAATGGAGATTGAGATTCTGAAGAGCTTCAGACAACTCATTCATGCTATTTAACAGATATAGAGAAAACACACAAAATTCTATGTTAAAATTTTGTAAACCCATTTTCACATAATCACAGAATGGCAACAAGAAAAATTAAGTATTTCTAAATACTTAATTGGCTTAAATCAGTGGCTCTGGTACCACATTTTTCTGTCACGGCCCCAAGCCAGGTGTGACCCGGTCCAGGTGCCGCGGGACAGAAATCCGTGGTAATTAATATGTTGGCAGCGGAAATCTTAACAGGATCTTTTAAAACTTGAAAATGCCCGATTATTTTATTTCATAATTTGGAATAAACCCTGTAATTTACAATAAATGTGATTTCACTAGGAAACCCCCGGTGTTGTACAAAAACATGTTTCTTTATTTTTATTGAGCCACTTCTTCAAGCTTGTAGTGCTACACGGCACTTTTCCTGGATCACAGCAGATCACCTGAAACATGTTCTAAAAAAGGTTTTATCAGCAGGGAAATACTGGCGAGTCACTCAAGTTGCACAAAACGACACATTGCTATAATATACAGTATTAAGGGTGATTACATTGTTTTTATCTACCAATTACCCCAAATCGGTATTTGTCACTCGACAGTATCTGTGACTATGGTCAGATCACCCATTGGCTAACCCGTTGTCCAATGGTGACGGGAATCAAGTAATGTATACAAAACCCCACATACCGGCGGTAATTGAAGATTACAAAGACTTAATCCCTGTAATTATAACCTTGAAAACAAATAGGGTTTTGGAAATAATTTAGTAAAAAGAGAATGACTCAAATTGCAAGTTTAGACAGGCAGCGTTTAGCCTACTGATTTTAGCCTGGTTAACCTAATTCAAATAATAATGCACACGAAAACTAGGTCAGTAACTTAATACAACTTTTACGACAACTCACGAGATCAAAACCTTCACGACGAATGACAAAGTATAGACCAAATACGGGCAGCACTTAAACATCCATCGGATTGGTTTTTATCGATCGGACATTGAATCGTCGCAGTGATCGAGTTATTACCCTGTTATCGCGGCAGAATTTCGTGCTTGTGTGTGTTTTTTGGATTAAACAGACGATATCTCAGTGTAGGAAACGAGTTTTTACGTCGAACCAACGCCAAATTTCAAGTGCCAATGCCCTACATTTATACTGGAAAATCGGCTCCCTCGCGTGGCGCGAGGGCCTGTCTCGTGGCGTGAGGGCACCCCTTCTAGCATAGGGTAGCCTCGTGTAATTGTAGCCTGGGTGAGTCGACGTTTCGCTAAAATTCGATTTTAACAACGAACTGTGAAGATAATATCGATTAGGGAATACCCCCCCTGAGTTTTAGGGACCCTGGTCCTAGTTTTGATTGTTCTGAAAATTTTAGGGGTCATGCAATATTATTTGGGGGTCTCAATTAGGGTTTCCTATTGGGCAAAATAAAATAAGAAATAGTAATTTTAAATGAGAGTTGTTACAACAACTACCTCAAACTTGTCTTTCCAGTCAGCATATTCTTTGACGTTTGTCAGCTTTGGCCAATTCTTAACAGTCTCCCTGACCTTATCCATTTTCGCCATCACGCAGCTTAAAAGTTTAACTGGATTTTGGTAACCTGTGTCAAAATCCAAATATAACTTCTCTACTGGTCCTTGTCGGGTTTTTACCGTAACCGTACTGTTAAAACCGTACAAAAAGTGTCCGAAAACAGTGGTTACCAAATTACACCGTTAGAATCGTCTCGAAAAAACGAATCCAATGATATATAATGGCCAATTTTTTTAATACGTGGAGTCTAATGGCCCAATCGGTTTGCTGAGATGAGCTACGGATCGTTTTCTATTCACGAAAACGTTAAATCCTCTATACGTATCTAATTCCTCCACGAAATTAAATACTCCACCTTTTTAATTATGCTAGTTTTTAATTCCTCTAGCTAATTTCGCTACTAAATATGCTGGTAAACCAAATCAAATTCGCTAGAAGTCCAAACTCGCTGATTAATTCCTCTAATTAATTTTGCTGGTTAATTATGCTAGCTGATCAAATTCGCTGGTTAATTATGCTAGCTGATCAAATTCGCTGAACGACGTCTAGTAACTTCGCCGATCACCGTAATAATGTCGCCGAGGACAATTACACGGTTACCAAAGTCGCCTTTGGATTTAATTTCACCGGTCACCGAGTTGCTAGATCACAAATTCACTGGTCTGTCAGAGTATTTATCCGAAATCAGCAAATTTGCTAGAACCAAATCTTGTCAAAATTTCAGAAGATTTTATCCTTATCTCTTATCAATTTTCTGCAAAATCAAGACAACCAAATCAACAAAAAATTTCGAAAATTATGAAGAACACGAAGAACAGTCTTCGAATCTTCAAGACTTTCTAGCAAAAAATTCTTCAACCAGTCAACCAGAACTATCCCGAAAACCTGTAAATCAGCAAAATCAAATACACAAGATCAAAACAACCAATTTTGATTAAAAACCAATTTCGAAAATATCTCAAAACCCAAAAAAAAAAAAATTTTGAAAACCCTAATTCAGGTTTTAAAATTTTCGAAATTTCTTCCAATTTTCCACCCGAATCTGCAGTCTGCAATTCTGAACCGACCTTCTTCAAGAGCCTAAAGCTCTGATACCAATTGTAGGTCCCCTTGTTCGTATGGATCGTCACAGAATTGTATATCTAACCTAGAGTGTGGAATCCTCTAGATCAGATTTGTTACAGAAACGAGTAGAAACAGAAATTCACAATTAAACGGGTCTTCTATTGATTATCCAAACAAACAGTTTTACAATCAATTCAAGACCTCACAACCTCACAGCCACTATCTGTGATCTTGCTCTAAACTCTAATTCAAAATTTCTCTCTCTCTCTAGACTTTCTCTCTCTAGAATTCTCTAAAACTTCTAACTCCTCTAACCACTAAAACCCTAATCACAAAACATGTTTATATACCACATGTTTGTGAACTGGGCTTCCTACTGGGCTAGGCCATTTTCCAAGCCCATTACAACAATAAACTCACTAACCAATAAGCTAAGCCCATTACAAAATATCCAAAGACTAAATAAACAAACTATTAAGCTGTTGTCACCGAATATGCACCAACAACAACATTAGCCTCTATATGTGTCTCCACATACTCTGCGAACATTTCATCTAAATTTTTGCGAACAATTTGAATTTCTGCACCAGCCTCATTCTCAGAATAAATTGTCTTAAAAGAAAACTTGATTAATTTCATCTTGTATATAGGATCCATAACTGAGCCAGTGGATATCAAAAGATTAGATGAGCCCCAATACTTGTCAAACTTTTCTTTTATCTTACAAGCCATAGAATTCATGCAATCCTTCTTGTCCAAAGTAACATTATCCAATGCTTCTTTTATAATGTATAACTCACTCAAAAATAAATTAGAAGTTAGATATTCCAAGCCTACAAAATCAAAAAGCAAAAAAAAAAAAAAAGTAATGCTACCATTTACTAGTGAATATGGAAAAAAAGTAAAAAGATCTAATACCTGAAATAAGTTTTGTAGCCTCATTGAAAAGTGATAAAAATGAGCAAACATCTTCAACCTTTTTCCAATCATCATTGCTCGGTAATGTGTTGTATCTACTTTATCGGTCGGCATAATTTTCAAAAACTTCTTTAAACTCCAAGGTTATAGACAACATAGCATATGTGGCATTCCATCGAGTACTCACATCCAATACAAGTTGCTTTTTCGACAATTGTAACTGTTTGGCGAGCTCACTTAAGATATGTAATCGACCCGGAGAGGCACCCACATGTTTCACACTTTCACGAACGTTGTGAATTATATCTTGAATTTCTGATAAACCATCTTGAACCAACAAGTTAAGAATATGCGCACAACATCTCACATGAAACAAACATCCATCGATAGCAAGTTTTTTTGAAGATTTAAAATTTTCATTAACCTCCCAGCCACCACGTCATTAGTTCTAGCATTGTTAACAGTCAAGGTGGCCACTTTCGTCTCAATATTCTAATCTTTTAAACACTTGAATAAACAACCATAGATGGTGACAAAACATCAACAAAACTTAATATGGATTTGTGAAGATTAAACTCCGAGTCTACAAAGTGATATGTCACTACCATGTAAAGGATATTTTAAACTGATGTCCACATATCAGTTGTAATGCTCACATGATTGACGATGTTTAACAGCTTCTGGGTTCTTTTCTTTCCAATTTCGTAACTAGAAATACAATCTTGTCGAATTGATGCACGTGATATCTTGTTAAAAGCTAAATTAGCTTCTTTCATCAGCACATTAAACAATTCATACTCAACAAATTAAATGGCAATTCAAGAACCATAATCATATGAGAAATAACCTATCTCATCCTAGCATTGCTAAACTTCCAGTTTTGAACCAATGATGAAGATTCTATTGAATTTCCAAAGCCAACATTTAACTTTATCTGACCTTTACTGATGGCTTTTAGTTTCGGGAAACTAGTGTTAATATGCCTAAGTATGGTGTTGTGGTTCCATCTTTGAGCTTCTTTAATTTCTCTCCACAATGTAGACATTGCGGGACTTTGCTTCCACCTGCTTTACTTATTGTACGAAAATGTACCCAAGCATTTGATGTCTTCTTTCTTTTCCTTTTAGTGTACGGGGCATCTTCTTCATCATTGTTTTGTTGTTCAACTCTATTAGTTGCTTCATTTACATGTTCATTCTCTTCTTCATCATTAACTACAATAACATCATCAATATTGGGCGTCTTTTCCATAGTCGAAGTATCTTTGCTTCTTTGAAATTCTATATCATCAGAAGGGAGTTGACAATCAGACATCTTGCTTGATAACCTAAAGAATAAAAATTAGTTTTTAAAAAAATGTATACATTCTAAAAAATCAAAATCCAAGACCAAAATATATATTTTCTAAATGTTAACATTTATAGGTCACTTGTTCGATAATTTTTAACTAAATGTCCAAATGAAGATATCAAAACCTTTCAACAGTGTAACATATAAATTAAAACCAAAACATGTATTTTGTAGTTTTCGACAATTAATCATGGACTTGTGGGTTGTGGCAATTCTTTGAGTCAATCATATTATTTATTTTTTTTGAACACCTATATACGGCTAATAAGTTTTCAAGGAAGCAACAAACTACCCAAAATCAACACCTATATAAAAAAATACATCTCTAAACAAAAAAAACCCATCAAAACTAATCACCAAACAAGGAGAACCTTGCTATTCGTTCTATATAAGGACCAATTCCCACAACTAATATAAAAAAATGTTTTCAGTCATCTTAAAAGTCTAGTATACGAAGTAGCAGCCAATATTGAACGAGAATTGTACTCACCTTCTTGGTCGTAAGAAATTGTTGTTGATATTCGTACTCACCTGCGATTGAAATTATAGACAATGTTAGAAAACATTACTGGTCAAACCAAAATTACATATGTAGTTTTAATGCTTACTTGCGATGGAACAAGTCTCAATGGTGTAGGTGTAGTAGAGGAAAAGAAAAGGCTAAAAACAAATAAACCTTAATCAATGATACATATGATAGAAAAGATTCTTTTTAAATTAGAATGTAGAAAACAAATATTAATACCATATAAAGATTGTTTTGAAATCGGAAAGTCAAAATAGTAAAGAAAATCTTGTACATTTTAAATTTAGTATTAGTTTTAAACTTAATATTAGTAATACATAAAGTTAAAGAATTAAATAAACGAACGGATATAAACGAACGAATATAAACGAACATAAACATAAACGATCGAATTCAAACGAACATAAACGACCGTTCATGAACGTAAATGAATGAACGAAACATTGTTCGTGTTCGTTCATTTAATTAAATGAACGGAAAAAAAAATTTCATATTCGTTCGTTTACAATATAAACGAACATAAACGAATTTCCCGCCGAACGATACATGAATAGTTCACTGAACGTTCGGTTCGTTTATAAGCCTATCTATAAACGTTACTATATACTTTTTCTTACCTAGTGATGGCGTAACATGATAGTTACATAGATCGCTATGTATCAAATCTAACATTTTACTTTCCCTATGAACATGTTGTATGCCTTTCCGGCGATACGAACGTATTTAAGTAATTGTCGTTCTGTAAGACCACAATGAAAACGCAATTTTTGTTTTTCATCTAGGCGGAGAAATATATTGATCAATTCCGATTCTTTCTTTTTCTCTTCATTCTTTTCCGATCGAGATGTATAGATCCTGTTCATGGATTAACGAAAATGTGCAATAGCTCTATTTGCCTCTGCCTATCTATGAGTCTCTTCCCTTTTGCGTATGGCATCTCCACTCCCTTTGGCATCATCCACTAATTCGGAACTTAATTTGAAAGCCATGTTTCGACCCGGACGTTTTCGGGATGCCGCTAATAACCAACGAATGGCAAGTGCTTTTCCTTGTGTGGATCCTATTTCAATGGGAACTTGATGAGTCGATCCACGTACAATTCTTGCTTTTACTGCTATACCTGGAGTGACTCCATGTATTGCTTAACGTAAAACTGATAGTGGATTTGTTTCTGTCTTTTGTTGAATCTTTTTCACAGCTCGATAGATAATTTGATAAGCTAATGATTTTTTTTTTCGTGTTTTAGAATACGGTTAACCAACATGTTAACTAATCGATTATGATAAATTGGATCAGATTTTGCAGTTTTTTCTTCTGCGGTACCTCGATGTGACATGAGTGTGAAAAGGGTTCAAGAATCAGTTTTCTTTTTATAAGGGCTAAAATCACTTATTTTGGCTTTTTTTACCCCGTATTGTAGGGTAGATCTCGAAAGATATGAAAGATCTCCCTCCAAGCCGTAATTAAGCTCATTTAAGACATATCTTTAATTCTTTTATGATGTACATGTCCTAGTCTAGCATGCCATAATTGCGAATCAGTCAAGTTGTTACTATTACTAGTTGGAGCTATGCAATTAACAATACTAGTTAAAGCAACACAAACAGATTCATTCATAAAAGAAACATCAACATTCAACATAAACATGCCATTACAAAGATAACCAAAACCTACAAAAGTACCATGTCTTGACAAGATATACTTGTCACTTTCCAGCACTTGTTTGTAACCACAATTATTCAACACAATGCCACTTAACAGATTCTTTCGAATTCCAGGCGCATACAAAACATTATTCAAAAGTAAAGATTTTCCAGAAGTAAAAACAAGTTGCACAGTTCATATTCCTTTGATTGGTTCAGTTGCAACATTCCCCATCTTGATGATAGATTCGTCTTCAATTGGTTGAAAGTCTTTAAAGCAACGAAGATCCTTGCATACATGGCTTGTTGCACACGAAACAACCCACCTGCACATAAAATGATTTAGAAATTAGTGATACATAATTCTGAACCGAATTATTGATTTGTACTAAATTTTGACCTTGCTTGCCGGGGCCTTGGACCCATATAACCAGCCTCATTCTTGTTCTTTGAACCAAACTTGTTGTTGTTGTTCTTCATCAATTACAGTCTCTCCTAAAGTGACCAACCTTACCACACTTCCAACAAGGGTAATTCGGCTTCTTGTTAAGACCTGAATTGTTGTTCCCTTGAAAATTCCGTTTCCATTTGAACTTACTGTTTCCTTTGGATGATTCACCAGTCTCAACCATATTCACAGAAGACATTCCAGCTTGTTTCTTTTCATCATTGACCAACACCTTTTCCTGTGCTCTCAAGCCCTCTTTAATTCTGTCACTCCTTGCTTGGCTAGCAAATCGTACTTTTGACTTGTAATCGAATTCTATTATTTATTTACTTTAGTTGTATTATGTGGAATATCTACTAATAATCGAAGTTTAATCGCATGTTTAACCGCTAATCGACTTATCGCAAACCGCATCGCTATCTTATTCGCAACTCCAATTTTTTTTTTGCATTCTAGATATTGTTTTACGTGTGTGTGCTATTATGTGTTACTTGTGCATGTTATGTTTATATTGAGGTGTTAATCTCAATTGCAATCGCAATTCTATAGCATCGCAATCTAATCGCAAACGCTAAACGCAAGTTATTTATAGTGATTGTATGTTAGATATAGTAGTTAGGTTATTTGTGTAACTAATGAGTAATACTATCGCATCGCTCACTCGAAACGCATCGCAACGCTCAACGCGCAAAACGAAACAACAAAACTCAACACCTCGGACACTTGGATCGAATGGCCAACCGATCGAGTGGCCATCCGATCGGATTGCCATCCGATCGAGACGCCATCTGATCGGTGCACCATCCGACCCTTGCCCTCCTTTCTATTTTTGGCAACCTATTAATACCCCTCCTGTCACATCATGCTCTCTCACTCGACCAGTTCGCTCCAGACCTTCTTTCTCTCGATTTCTCGCGACCCTCGTAAGTTTCCAACCTAAATCTTGTACTTCTATGATCTACACACACTTCTCCATCATTTCACCTTTGAATCTTAACTTTTAAACCTGAAATCAACGGATTTGAGGTGTTCTAGGATGATGTCATCGTGGAGTTCTTATGAACTTCAAGCTTTGACCTCATTCCACCAAGAATAACTCAGATCTGAAGGATTTCCACATGATTTCACAACGATTTTGCATAGATCTAAACATTTACAGCGATAAAAGGATTGAAAGAAACTTTTCCAACTTTCTTTCAACTCTTTTACACTCAATGCACTCAAAACCGAGAGAATCAGAGCTCATTCATGCCTTCTACTCTTCTCTAGTGATGTGCCGGTTTGAGATCCGAATTCTATCAACGAGACAACTGATTATTGGTTGAACATGAAACCACCCGTCACGAATAGCTAACTGCTCGGATTGGGGTGATTCCTGTTCGATCGGATAGCCTGGATCTGATGGAGTTTCCGTTTTTGACACGTTGTCATACCGTCTCGAGCAAACCGTAAAACTTTTCAAACTTAGCAAAATAACCAAGTTCAAAACGATCAGATTCGTTGGGACGGATTGCCGTCCGATCGGATTGCCATCCGATCGAACTGCAATCCGATCGGATTGCACTTGAGCTTCCAACACTTAATCATTTTCCATTTTCATAGAACAACAGTTTCTAACGGATTGCTATCCGATCGAATGACCATCCTGTTGTGAACTTGTTCTCACTAAGTGTCTTGCCAATCGGATCGCTATTCGATCGAACGACCGTTCGATCGATCGACCTGAAGGGTAGAGATACTTCTCTGTTTTTAAAATGCTACAACGAAAACTTCCAAGCCATCATACACAAATACATCCTTGGCAAACGAATGTCAATCCGACCGAATGGCCATCCGATCGGATGACCATCCAAACGGATTGCCATCCGATCGGATTACCGTTCGACACTTGGTCACCTTTCACCGATATACGCACCGCTCTTCGCTTATGCTATCGTTAACTGTTTAGGCTAATCACTCTAGCGCTCCCTTCAATCCATTTCCATCATGTGAGTATACTCGAACCCTTTTTGCTTTATGCACTTTTGGGTGTTACATACGTTACTTATTCTAAATCACATCGACACACAACGCAAATACTATTTATACGCTGACCGTTATTGCATGTTACTCGTTACTTGATGAATGCTTGTATGTTATGTTAACACAGTGATTGTTGCCTGACGCCTTAGCAACGATAATACTATTTGTTTGGACTCAGCACCTGTCGTGGACAGGGGTTGTTAAGGTTACCTCTTCACGTGTCACAGTGGTGATATGTGTTGCGCATTCTACAACTCGCAGTCTAGTCTGTGTATATTTCATTGTCGATAACCTACTAGCTTCGCACTATACATGTTACATGCTGGTTATGCGTAAACGCTTTCGAACTCTAGTATATCTATTAAACTTGTATGCTCACCTTTACACTATGTGTATTGACCTCTATTTTAACGTATGTGACAGGTGCTTAGGATGTTTGCTTGTTGTTTGATGCAATCGAGCTAGGATGGAGTCTATAAACAAACTAAATAAAATCTGAGTTGTCGGAATGGATATTTGTCTTTGAGAACAATGTCTGTAATAACTGTTTTTATTTTATATGTTTGTGGTATGGGACATGAACCTTTAATATATTATAACAAATAGCTATTATGGATTCTCCTGGACAATTTGTTTCGCTCAGTGCCACGCCCTGATGATTCCGCCATCGGTTGGGTGTGGCACCTAACTTATTCGATGTATATAATAATTCCCTTTGATCACCAAATTAGTCCTGATTAAACTAAAATAAATAACAGAAATCAGAAGCAAGAAAGGCACTAACCCACCAAGATGTGTTGCACGAGATCAAAATCGTTCTGCACGTGCCCAAGAACAAGTGACCTAATAATAGTAGCCGGAAATGTGAAACGTGCACGAGGCAAAGTCACATAGTATTGATTAACCATGGAAGATGCTTAAGAAGAAAATGGTACATCCATTTGGGTAAAGGCATGGACAAAACGAAGTTGTACCATCAAGCAATAAAAAGTGTTCTGGGGTTCACATCACATAATTTTGTATTTGTTGGCAATGTATGTTGTCATCGGTCCATTAAGCCTAGCCGAAGATTAGGAGGAACAATGGGAAAGGTTTGGCCGACCCTAACCCCAATGGACACAGTTTACTTAGTATCTTGTTTAGCAAGTTTAGTAAAGGGCTAAACCCTAATTAGCTAGTCTATAAATATATCTCTTATACTTGTAACTCACTATCACTCAATAATACAAAAAACCCTAGTTTCCCCATGGACGTTGATGTGCGTTAAGCGTGATATAATTTTTATGTATATTTTAATCCCTTTTTAACACTTTAGTCAAGTTTTAAATTTATAAAACACGATATTCTACTAACACTAAACACACATATGGGCAAGTGCACCCATCGTGAGTGTAGTATAGCGTTGGTAAGATACCGAGGTCGTCCAAGGACACAAGAGCTTTTAGTACCGGTTTATCCTCAACGTCTAATCAAATCAAAAGTTATAAAAAAATTTAAATATGAAAATAAAAACTAAAAATGCTGAAAAATAAAATAAAATAAAAACATATAGACCAGATGAATCACTTGGATCCGACTCGCCATTAGTGTAACCTTTGATGATTTCCGCACTTTTGCACTTTTTAAGAGATTATCTTAGTTATAGTAGTAGGCCCCTCTTTTGAAGGTGATGTTACCCTCGGCTAAGTAGTTTGAGTCAGCAGGGATACAGTCCCAAGTAGCCGGGTTAATTATTTTAATAGTAGTTTACATATGAGGGGATCAAGCCATTCGCACCCCCGTCATCCAATACCAGTGGGTATTGAAGGAGGTCCTAGTAAGCTTGACCCAGATCCTTGCAGGATCTATACACCGAACAAGGCAAGAACCTTACCAAACCATTCCCTTAACCCCCGACCAGGTAGCCAACATATCTCTATATAGACCGTAGAGATATGAATGGTGTAAATCTTTTATTTTATATAGACAGTAAAATAACGCTAAGACACCACGAACAAATGATAAAGAAGTTTCACCTTCAACATAAGAAACTACTTATTAAAGTCATTAATACAAAACCAAATAAAAAGTGCGAAAAGCTTAAAAAACAAAAGTATTACACTAAATGCTTGTCTTCACCAAGTGATGTAAGAGACTTAGGCAAACATGACCTTTGATTGTCAAGAACTCTTACTATCAATCTTGGATCCCGATACTACTACACACACTCTATGATGGATGATGGTGGTGGATGTGGGTTGTGATGGTGGTGGAATGTGGGTGAATTGGGAGAGAGGTGGTTTGCCAAGGGATGCCTTTGAAGTGAACCAAGCACCCCTATTTATAGCCTGCACAGAAGCCCGGACACGGCCCTGTGTCCATCTACTTTCTCTTTCTTCATTAATTGCACTTTGTCTGCATTAGCTCCACACGCCCCGTGTCCGCTGGGCACGTCGCCATGTGTAGAAGCGTATCTGTACTATCAAGATTTTCTTGGATTCTGCGAATCTTAGCGTTGATCACGGCCGTGTTGAGCTGGGCACGCCCCCGTGTCAGGAAATAGAAGCTTCTATGCTTTTGTCCTTTCTGCAGACACCTGAACACGCCCCCGTGTCCGCTGGGCACGAGGCCGTGGTCAACTTTCTGTTCACTTGTCTTTGCTTGGGAAGATGCTGTCGAGGGGTCGGGCATGCCACGTTTATTCCTTTTCTTGTAATTATGTTAGATTTTGCTGCATTTTTGCTTTTTTGTTCATTTACGCTCATTTAATCCTGAAAATACAAAAGGAAGATAAAATCACACTTTTTCCAACATTAGTACTAAAAAGGGTTAGTTTTATGACTCATTTGATGTAATTTATATGTTGCATTTTACACACATCAACGTAGGTTGCACACCGCAACTGAACCATGTAAATCTCTCATGTTAGATTACTTGCTTTTTGTTTATTTGTGTTTGTGGGTGTTGATTGTTCGATCCTAACAACTGGTATCTGAGCTTAGGCTCTCGTTACACACAACCAAACCCTAGCTGCCTGCTTGGGTTCCCCCGTCAACTGATGTGGTCTAGAATATACATACTTTTATATAAATATTCCTACACTTTTTAGTGTCTTTAGGGTTTTTTTAATTAAAATCTACTTGTAGAGATGGGCATAATAACCGGTTCCAAACCCGACCCGGTGGAACCGACCTGGAACCGGTTCCGGTTCCTACCCGGCTAATAGTAGAACCGGTTCCGGGTTCAAAAAACCCGTAGGTTCCAACCCGGTTCCACATTTTATAAATAAAATCGGTTCGTACCCGGTTCGTACCCGGACCCGGTGCGTACCCGGAATCCGGTTCCTACCCGGAACCGGTTCCAGGTATTAAAAAAAACCCGATATGCATCTCTAGTATCAATTAATGGTTTAATAGTAACTTTATGGTATTTACCAGATCCAAAGAATGATTCATCGAGTGATGTTTAAAACCAACCATTCAATCAAATACGTGAAGCAAACGAAATTGTACATGTTATAAAAGTATAACATGATGAGATACATATCAGTTCTACAAAAAATAAACATTAAAAAATACAAAACCAAAAATAGAAACAATCCTTATTAAACCTAAGACCTTTACAAATTGATGTTTACCACAAAAATGGAACCGGGTATTAAAAGGAACTGGAACCGGTTCCACCCCGACCCGAACCGGTTACACTCGGTTCTAGTTTTAATGGTTAAAACCCGGGTAGGAACCGGCACTGGTTATAACAAGAACCGGTTCCATTGACACACATTCAAGAACCGGGTCCGGTTAGGAACCGGTTCCAGGTATAAAAAGGAACCGATAATGCCCATCTCTATCTACTTGTAGTAAGTTCATATTTTAAGTTTGATGTTTTAAGAGAGAACAAACTAAAATAAAGTATTTTGACTAAATTTGAGACCATGAGTATAACTTGAATATATTTTTGTTGATCAATGCATTTTAATACGCTAATGAATATTAATTTTGGTATAATGCATGATATTTACTCAATTGAGCTAAAAATGAGAAAATGATACGTAATTAGTTATGCCAATCTTCAAAACAATTGTATGTTTACACTAAATTTATTGAATAAATTTACTTTGTGTAATTTTGTGAGGTATTGGAGTTCCACGCAATATTGGATTACAATAAAAAAAAAAAAAGGGATCCATGCACAATTAGAGAAGGACTTGATGTCTCTAAAAAAGATAATACATACATCAATAAGAAAAAAAAATGAAATAGAGTAGGAGCTATTATAATTGTATTTGTGGAGGAGGTCGCATGCATATATTTTAGAAGAGAAAAATTACGTGATTATTCCTGTCAAGTTCAAATAATTACCACCTGATGTCACCGATTCACTTTCTTTTGTTTGGGCCGATACGGATAGACTAGCCCAATAAACCTTTAAAGACCGCTAAATGTTGGCCCAGTTCGAGGGGTTGGTATCTAATATATTGGAATTAAAAAAGGAACGGCATATATTATTTTTAGAGGAGACGAACAGAAGTTGATCAAGGCTACGGTTCCCCACACAATTAAAAGGATCTTGAGGAAGAATCTATGGGGTGTTTGGTTCGCAAGAATTCAATAGAATTTAAGAGAATTTGAATTTGAATTCTATCTCTTAAGATGTTTAATTCAAAATCCTTCCTATATGTATATGTGAAGGAATTAAATTAAATTCATTGGAATCTTCGACCGTTTCAACCCGTACTGTTTCGATCCGAACCGTTTCAACCCGTACCATTTCGACTCGTACCGTTTCGACGCGAACGGTTTCGACCCGTAACGTTTTGACGCCAACGGTTTCGACCCGTACCGTTTCGACGCGAACCGTTTCGTCCCGTACCGTTTCGACCAGTACCGTTTCGACCCAAACCGTTTCGTATTGAACCGTTTCGACGCGAACCGTTTCGACCGTACCGTTTCAACCCAAACTGTTTCGAATCGAACCGTTTCGATCCGAACTGTTTCAACACGAACCGTTTCGACCTGTACCGTTTCGACCAGTACCGTTTCGAATCGAATCGCTTCGACCCGAACCGTTTCGACCCGAACTGGTGGTTGTGGGTGCCGGGTGATGGATTCCAATTCATTTGACAACTAAACACAACAAAAATGGAATTGAGATTCCAATTCCAATTGGAATGTTTAAATTTGAAATCCAATTCCTTCAAATTCTAACTCATATACAAATTCCAATTCCAAATCATTCCGCGAACCAAACGCCCCCTAAGGGTTGGAGAAGAATCAATACGAGAACGAACTGGGTACCGGGAACAAAGATTCAACACACGTTAGTCTGTTTTTTTTTGGTTCTTTTCGTTTAAACTCGTTTGATTATGATATTTGATGTTGAGTATTATTGTTTTGATTATTCAAACATGATTCTTGGCTAGTTTTATCGTTCCACCTAGGTCGTGATGAACTTAGAACGATTGTTTTGACCTTTATTTTATTTTTATTTCGACTATAATGCATTTTGATTTAAAATAACTTTGATTCGTTGTTGATTATGAATAGAGTTATTGGATTTTAATAATCTTAAGTTTGTTCTATTAGCCGATGATAATATTCCGAACGTAAAATATTCCCTTCAACAATCCCAACTTGTAAGAATTTGGCCCCATCGATCATTTTCTAACTGGGTTATAACTATAACGCAGTTAGTTTTTGATGATGTGGATGATGACGTTGATATACGATGACGTGGATGATGGTGTGGACATGTCTCTTTCTTTCCCTTTTCTCCCTCTACCTCCACCATCACCCGTCACCTCCTGCACCACCAGCCACCTCCTGTCACCACCAACCATCTCTAGCCACAACCAACCCACACTCTCTACTTTTTCTCTCTACAACCCCCACCACAATCACCCATCTCCCACCGCATAACCACCACCAGCCACCACTAATCCACTCTCTGTAAGACCCCAAAATCCGGGTGTCTCACAGTTGGGACATAATTCTAGAAACAGTCCAAACACTTGAAAACTTTTAATTATTATTATTATTATTATTATTATTATTATTATTATTATTATTAATTTGTTAATTTGAAGAATACGCAGCGGAAAACACTTAAGTCAAATCCCAATCATGGGAAACATCCAAACTCAAAATACAAAATTTTATTGTTTAAATTTTATTTATTAAAGCATCGTCTTCAGCTAGAAATGCCATCTTCAAATGTCGGGTAGCTTCATGCAACATCCAAGAGGTCATCGTTCATCGAGCTAACCTGAAATCAATCTAACATGCATGCAAAAGTCAGCTAGGCTGAGTGAATTCGAGTTTTTTTTTTTAATATTGTAAGACAATAAAATAGTTGTAAAACATTTTCAAAACATCATCTTATATAAACATAAACTTATTTAAAACATTCTTTAAGATAACTTCAAACATCCGTTCAAATGGGTCAAGCACATAACAATGGGTCTCCTCGACCTTTAAAGCCAAACACAAAGTAAGGAAAAATGACCCATTTCGCCCCAAGGACCTCTAAACTGTGAGGGGTCTTCCCACCAAGACAGATAGATACGGTTAGGGGACTTCCTCTGCCCCAAGGACTGTTAAGCTGCGAGGAGTACTTCTGCCTACAAAAGTCAACTAAATTGTTAGGGGACTTTTCGACCCAGTCATGGCAAGACCCAAAACATACACATACACATTCACATTCATATTCACATAGCGATTAATGCAATATAATAATTTACATCATGATCATAAATAAATGTATTTATTATATCTACAAATTCATCTTTAATGGGTCAAACACACAACACAGATCTCCTCACCTTAAATCCCAAACACAAAGTAAGAGATAAAGGAATTTTTTTTCTCCTCTTGCCCCAAGAGCAGGTAAACTGCTAGGGGACTTCCTCTTGCCCCAAGGGTAGATAAACTGCTAGGGGACTTCATCTGTTTGACCTGGATGTGGCATGACCCAACACATCACACGCTAGCACATAAATTGAGCAAGCAAATAATCCTCATGTATAGTTAATATGTAGATTCAAAGTAAGTATACAAACATCTTAGAAGTTTATCAACAATTTAATACATTTAGCATGCCTATAAGCCCTTAAACTTTAAGACATTAAAAAAAGGGCATCATGAACTTACACTTAAATACATACATGTGTATATATATAATTCAACCATCATACATGTACCTTCGTACCTACACACCTCATAAATAAATATATATTCCCTCATAAACTCGAGTATTTATATAGCAATATATCTATATAAATTTATTCTTATATATATGCAAACATATATAAATATGAGTATATATATTATTCTGATCAATAATTACCTTCACACGAATAGGTATATAAAACATATAACCCTACTCATAATTCATGCTTAAAAAGCATACGAGTAAAAATGAATTTTATAAATATGTAAAAAGAACTTCACAACTTCCTTCGTGAAAATAATCATACGAGTTTAGCATGCACATTAGCCCGAAAGATTTAAAAGCATTTAAAAGAGTGGGCTCAAGAACTCACTGGTTGCAAAGCTTCGGGTCCACATGCTACATCCCGAATCACGTGTTCAATCGAAACTTCCATACGTAAGCAGAACCCGTGCACAATCATGTTTGAATCACTTGCTACCCATTTGCTTGTATGATAATGGTTTACATCAACACTTTTCATGCAATAACTCCCCTAATCACAAATCCCATAATAAATAATTACCATGCATGCCCATAATCCCTTCACGCAAACTGAGGGTTTGTTTCCCATGCATGCCAATCAACACATGCAAACCTTTTTTTTTTCATTTCCTACGTCATCCCACTAAACCCATGCATCACCACCTCCATGCGACCAAAAGCAAACCCTCACACTTTAGAAATTTAGTGCACACCCACACACATCCTCCACATTACATCTAACCATTCCAAGCACTCACGATTCACCTCCATCATCAAGCTTCTTCATATAACTCAACAGGATCCCATGACTTCATCATCATCACCCAGCCGTCACCATTTCGCAACCTTAACCGGGTTTTCGCATGCTTAACCAACTTCACGAACTTCACACGGATCAGGTTCCCAACCCATAAACCAAACCCGAGAATCATACGATTCAAGACGAGGGAACGAAATAGTTACCTAGAATGGTTTCTTGAATCGTGGAATTATATTCAAGCTTTCATAACCTACCCCCATCATGCTTGATTCTATATCATAATAAGATTCTGAATCTTTGTCGTAGTAGTACAACAAGGTCATTATAAAGATAGTCGTCGACACCACCGATTTCACTTTGGCCGATGAACCACCCACAACACGAAACCGAAATGATTGCTGAATGCACTGCGTCTGTTCAACCTCTATCACCGTCATCGCCTTCTGCCATCACCGCTCACACTAGTTATCACCACCACAACCCCATCCTCCTTCATCACAATCACCAACCGTCCCCTGTGTCACCATCGTACTCAGTACCCACGACCACCATTCCACTGTTACTTATTGTCGCAACCGCCACCATTATCACCATCATCTGTCATCTCCAAACCCCACCAACATGCGCCCTCAGGACCTTAAACCCCCCACCAAACAAAGCCCGTGCAACCCAAGCAAAAATAATGGAATAAACACGATACTACATAAACGGAGTCACCTTGACGCGACCTGGAAGTCATACCACAGGAAACCGCCTTGAACCTCCACCGTTGCCGTCCTATTCTTATTCCGCACCTTCTTTCTCCGCCGTCGCACTCACGAACTAATTCCCCTCGGTATACGGTTGTAGGGTTTGAAAGATATACTATAATCACTAATTTACACTTTACACCCCTTATCATTCACCCTTTTATAACTTATTCCCAAAGTAATAAATCCGAGCCTCTTTATTTACATAACACCCCCTCGAGTCTTATTAAATCTAAATCGAGCATCAAAGACTTTACTTTGTCTCGTGGCATGCACGTCTCATTTTCACTTGCTAAATAATACGGGTTAGAAAATTCAGGATGTTACACCCTCTCTCTACAACCCCTACCACAACCACAACCACCCATTTCCCATCGCATAACCACCACTACCTCACCTCCATCTATAGCACCGGAAAGTCCAGCAACCCAGAATCCAATCAAAGCCATCGTTTTTCTACTATATCTCAAAATTTGAAATAGGTTATAACCTTCCAAATAAACCCACGCGATATAATTTCCCCAGATCTACTCGAATCGTCCAGACAAAGAAGACCCATTTCTTTTCACCCTGGTTTTCCTGCAAAATCTAAAACGGAAGCTCCAGTGAATCTAGAATTGATGCGTGGTTTTTGTAATTACCTGAATAAACTTCAATCAATCACTGCCAATAACACCAAATCGAATCCATGTGTTTCATGTTCAAATTATGTCCAAATTGATTCTAAATTGAAATCATTGATTTATCGGAATTATCGATTCAACCAATCTGATACGTTTTTAGACTTATTAGCGTATAAACCAACTCTGAACAATACTGCAAACCTTTCTCTCACAAAACCCACATCCCTATATTCAACTTTGATCCGCTGTGAACACTTCAAGATGTCGATGATGGTGGTGGGCGGTGTAGATGGAGGTGAGGTGGATATGAGGTGGTGGTGGTGATTGTGCGGTGGTAGATGGGTGGTTGTGGTGGAGGTTGTAGAGAAAGAAAGTAGAGAGAGTGGGTTGGTGGTGGAAAGTGGTGGTTTGGTGGTGGCTGGTGGTGGTGGTGGAGGAGGAGGTAGAGGAAGAAAAGGGTGAGAGAGAGACATGTCCACATCATCATCCATGTCTTTGTATATCTATGTCAGCATCCACGTCATCGTCCACATCAGCAAAAACTAACTAGGTTATAACCCAGTTAGAAAAGGATCGATGGGGCTAAATTCTTACAAGTTGAGATTGTTTGAGGGAATTTTTTAAGCTCCGATTATTATCGACCAATAGGTGAAACTTAGGATTATTAAAATCCAATAACCCTTATGAATATGTGTGCTTGTTCTTGGCTGTGATTATTGTTTGGTTATTGATTTTGATGTGTTTGGAAGAAGAAATTCACCCTAGGCATGTTTTAGTCACTTATAGGTCGTTTATTCCGGGTTCTCGATCTAGAGTTTGGTTTTCTAGATAATCCAAGGTAACCAAGTCAATTAGATCTGCTAGGTTAAGGTGTGCATCCAATCTTGATGATTAGAAATATGATTTGGGATTGCTAGATCTGTTCTAGGCGTTATCTGATAGTTTGAACTGTTGATAACTCAGGGTTTGTCTATTTATTCGCGTTTAGTTGCTCCTAGGTATTCAATGTATCAAGTTGAGGTTAGCTTCACAATTAGAGGGTCGTTAATACCGATGGCATTACATATCCTAATAGTTGTGGGATTCGGAGTCGATAGGTCAAGTCGGTCCATCTTAGCACTTCATTATGTGTTCTGTTTGTTCTTCATAGTTCTGATTGTTCTTCATAGTTCGGTTTCTAGGAACTAGAGAGCGGGGTCCCGTTCTGAGCTAACTAGTTACTATAGGACTTAATCATCCTTAGCGAGAGGTTGGTTGGGATTGGGACGATAACTCCAAAATTCTAGGAACTATAGAGCGGGGTGTAACAACCCGCATTTTGAAAGTCAAAGTACAAGTCAAAGTCAAAGTCAAAGTCAAAGGAAGAAAAGATTGCTAATTGCGATCTGTCACTCCTTATTTAATTATTGATTGTACTTCTTGACTTGTAATCGATACTCTAATCTAATTTGCATTAGTTGTATTATGTGGAGTACTTGTTAATAAATCACTATTTAATCGCAGTTTAACCACTAATCGACTCACCGCTAATCACATCGCTATCGCATCGCAACTCGAATGATAGGTTATGGATATTGTTTTACGTGTGTGTGCTATTAGGTGTTACTTGTGCATGTTATGTTTATGTTGAGGAGATTAATCGCAAACGCAATCGCAACTCTATCGCAACGCAATCTCATCGCAGACTCGAGATTCAAGGTTTATATTTATGGTATTTAGTAGTTAGGTTAATTGTGTAACTAATGGGTAATACTATCGCATCGCTTGCTCAAAACGCATCGCAACGCTCAATGCACGAAACGAAAACACGAAAACCAACTCGAGGCAACCCTTCGATCGAATGACCATTCGATCGAAAGGTCATCCGTACGGATGACCATCCAATCGGATGGCCATCCGATCCGACACTCGTGCACACCTTTCCTCTTTTGGCAACCTATAAATACCCCCTGTCACATCATGAACAGTGATGTGACAGCTCTCTCATTCGACCAGCACGTTCCAGCTCTCTTTCTCTCGATTTCTCGCGATTCTTGTAAGTTTTCAACTCAAATCTTGTACATCTATCATCTACACGCACTTCTTCATCATTTTCACCTTTGAATGTTCACTTTTAACCATGAAATCAACGGATTTGAGGTGTTCTAGGATGATGTCATCATGGGGTTCTTATGAACTTCAAGATTTGGCTTCATTCCACCAATAACAACTCAGATCTAAAGGATTTCAACATGATTCAACACTATTTTCGCATAGATCTAAACATTTTCATGGGTGAAAGGATTGAAAGATGTTTTCACAACTTTTCTTTCAACTCTTTTACACTCAATGCACCCAAAACCGATGGAATCAGAACTCATTCAGGCCTTCTACTCGTTCGTAGTGAAGTGTCGGTCCCAGATCGGAATTCCTATCAAAGAGACAATCGATTCCGAGTTGAACATGAACAACCGTCATGAACAGTTAGCTGATCTGGCTGGGGTGATTCCCACTCCGATCGGATGACTCGGTCTTGATGGAGTATCTGTTGTTTAAACGCGTGTCATACCGTCTCGATCAAACCGCAAACTTTTCCAAACTTAACAAATATTTAAGTTTTCAAAACGATAAGGTCGTGGAACGGATTGCCGTCCGATCGGATTGCCATCCGATCGAATGACAATCCGATCGGATTGCACTTGGTCTCCAACACTTAAACTTTTTATCAAATTTTCAAAGATCATCAATTTCTAATGGATTGCCATCCAATTGGAAGACCATCCGATCGAATGACAATCCTGCTGTGAACTTGTTCTCTGATATGTCTCACTTGGACGGATCGCCATCCGACCGAACGGCCATCCAACCGGACGACCGTTCGATCGAATGGCCTGAAGGGTAGAGATACTTCTCTATTTTCAGAATGCTACATCGAAAACTTCAAAGTCACATCATACACAAACACATCCATCCTAAACGAATTTCAATCCGACCGAGTGGCCATCCGACCGGATGACCATCTGAACGGATTGTCATTCGATCGAATGACTGTAACACCCATGTTAATATAATATGAATTTACTACTAAATACACATTGAGTTTGCGTAAAATACGTGTTAACAAAAATTGTTAAGTTAATATCCACACAAGATTAGGGTATTTAGGATTAACATCCCTACTAGTTTAAGACGTTCTAAAAGTGACATCAAAAGTTACATGTTCATATTTAGTCAAAACTAATATAATAACGCGGAAGCTTTTAGTGTTATGATCGGTTCTTGAAATCTTGCTTGATCGCCATCCGGAGTATCGCCAATTTCACGTAACATCAAAACCAACTTAAATGTTAGTTTTGACAACATTAAAACGTGTATAATCAAGTTCTGGTATCAAACAATTGAAAACAAAATAAAATTTCAGAATATAGGTCTCTCGCGCCACGCGAGAGACTCGGTTAAATCCTTCGCGGGCCGCGATAGCGCCCGCGTGTCGCGCCCGGACCTTGTTTCCAGCAGGTTTATATCTGAACCTGCATTTTCTGCCCAGCTCAAATTTTAACAAAATTCAAACTTTAAATTGTCATAACTTTCATTCTACAAGTCCGTTTTTCGCGATTCTTTTTTTTTTCTACGCGTTCGTAATTTAATTCTCCGTCTTACAGAGTGAAAACCCGACATCTAAATTCACAAAATTTTAGCTTTAAAGCTCTCGGCTTGAAATTCAATTATGACACTTTTTGACCCATTCGTGATTTATCAAACAAACTTGTTTATTACCTTTTAAAATATCATGCATATCTTATTATATGAATTTACTAATATGCAAGGTTCAAATTACGGGTTTCTTATGAATTCTTAACCCGTTTTACCTATCTACTCATTTTGACCCGTTAAGGGAAGTTAAACACTTTTAACTATAAACCTATATATAAGCGTACCTGGCTCGAGTCAACGTATAGACCCGTTTATACCTTGCTATTATTAATTCAATATTCTATGACGACGCAATTATCCAAATTGCTATTCGTTCCTGTAAACATATGACTTAACAACCAACATTAGTCGATATGGTCATATGATGTTATCACCATCATTTGACCCATTTGGTCTATACGACCAAACAATTATATTTATTACAAATCATGGTTTCTAATTACTCAATCACGCATCCGACCCATTACGGATTTTACCACAAAAATTTCTTTTTTATACATATTTGACCCAGTTCGGCTTACGCCGTGGGTATCCTTTTAATCTCGATTACAATTAGTCATCACGTAACTAAATTACCATTTTACTCCTTTTTCCATTATTAGTTAAGCAATGAGGTAACTTTAAGAAAACTCATAATTTCTTAGTCAATTTATGACTAAATTACCATTTTACCTCTTTCACCATTAATCATGATTTTAAACGTTTTTATTTGTTCCGACTCATTTCGTTTCGTGTCGGAACCCATAATTCGAACATGATCTATTGTTGTATTTATCACCTATAGAATAAATACGTATGCTAAAAAAAATAGGTGTAAGCTTTTACTTACCTCGCGTCCGCGCAAACATTCTTCGCATCCATCATCTGTTTGACCCGTTCCTTTCCAAGCTCCCACCTAGCTTGTTTAGAGTCAAACTATATCATAACATCCATAAGATGGTTAGATTGGTCATTTTATACAATGGCCATCACCCTATGGTCTTTTTTTATACACTTATCAATTAAAGCATGCCATATATTCAACAACTAGTTTTATACCATAAATCTTTTCATTCACTAACCGTTTGACCCGTTAGTGAAGTTACTTATACAAACTAGTTAGTAAGTGATTTTAAACACTTTAAGCATGTCACATAAAGTGTTATTTGTTCCCAACAATCAATACTTCATGCCTAAAGAAAGTATATACAATCCTATGCATTTTTCTTGGTTTTTAAGAACATTATTAATGTGCAGCGATTTTGTATTCAGCTGCTGTAATTGACTATTTTGACTCATTTAAAAGCTGAATTAGATCAACATGTTCAAAGATGAATCGTAGAACTCTCAAATAGCTTTCTAGGCATATATGGTACGTCTTCTAACGATATTTCTATGATTTTATATGATTTTTACCAAATCAGGACAACAGCTTATTTTTAGCCCAAACAACATGCTGTCTTTTCGAAATAGCCACTGAATTCGACGTTTTTGACCCATTTAACATTTGAACCAAGTCATCATGTTAACTAACGGAATGCAGATTACTCAGAGACCTTTCTAGGCATATATGGTACGTCTTCTAACGATGTTTCTATGATTTATTGTGAATTTTCAAAATTCAGGTCTGCACCATATTTATTTAAGCATTTCATCGAACACTTGGCGGGTTTCGCATTCAAGATTAGTCTCTAACCTATCTCTTGAACACCTTACCCCAATTTTATCTATATATCATTACAGACACATATATGTCATTAAGTTTTAACATCAAAGTCAAGCCTTTATGTCTAGTGTACATGAACTACACCTAGAACTAGCATCACAACATCAATGTTCATCCATTCGCTCGTGTGTTATAGATTTCGGTGGTAATTGTGATTCGCATTTACCTTTAGTCGAATTCTCGTACAATAACAGTTATCACTCTAGCATCCAAATGGCACCATTTTAGGCATTATACGGAAAAAAATGTCGATCGCCTATTGTATGGCACGAGATCGGGGATGCGCAAATTACAGGTCCTGAGTTATTGCAAGAAACGACTGACAAAATCCTTCAAAATTGAGACAATCTGCTGAAGCTCGGAGTCGTCAGAAAAGTTATGCCGATAGACGCCGCAAGCCCCTTGAATTTAACGATGGCGATCACGTACTCCTAAAGGTTGCACCTTGGAAGGGGGTGATCGGATTCGGCAAGAAATGAAAGATCGCGCCTCGATATGTGGGACCCTTTAAAATTCTAGAAAGGATCGGAAAGATGGCCTACAGACTTGAACTACCGGAGGAACTTAGTAATGTCCACCCGACTTTCCACGTTTCGAGCCTCAGAAAGTGTCTAGCCGACAAGGAATTACATGTCCCTCTTGAGGATCTACAAGTGGATGAAACATTACACTTCGTGGAGAAGCCTGTCGAGATCATGGGTTGAGAAACCAAGGTACTCCGGCGCTCACGCATTCCCATTGTGAAGGTTCGCTGAGAAGGCAAACGCGGCGCCGAGTTCACCTGGGAACTCCAAAGTGACATGAAGGCGAAGTATCCGTAACTATTTGTTACGCCTGCTTCTTCAATTTCGGGAAGAAATTTCCTAAAGTAGGGGGCTGTAACAACCCGCATTTTGAAAGTTAAAGTACAAGTCAAAGTCAAAATCAAAGGAAGAAAAGATTGCTAATTGCGATCTTTCACTCCTTGCTTAATTATTGATTGTACTTCTTGACTTGTAATCGATACTCTAATCTAATTTGCTTTAGTTGTATTATGTGGAGTACTTGTTAACAAATCGCTATTTAATCGTAGTTTAATCACTAATCGACTCACCGCTAATCGCATCGCAACTAAAATGATAGGTTATGGATGTTGTTTTACGTGTGTGTGCTATTAGGTGTTACTTGTGCATGTTATGTTTATGTTGAGGTGATTAATCACAAACGCAATCGCAACGCAATATCATCGCAAACTCGAGATTCAAGGTTTATATTGTCGCAACCCCTACCCCCTATCTGTCCCGGGAACGGGCGGCCGCGAGACCAGTTTTGGTGGTATCATTTTGTTTATCAATTTGGCAGCGGAAATTTCATCAGGACCGTAGTTAGGAAATGTTTATCAGAGTAAATACCACACTTTTATAATATTAAACATATGGGATAAAACCCAAGTTTTCATTACAAACATTTTCATAGGGAAAATCTCTATTTTATTGAATAAAACATCTTCTTTTATTAAGGTAACTTTTATAGCCACTTTTTCAAGCCTTCAGTGCTATCCAGCTGGCTTCTAGTTGGCTTTCACATTTTGTTACCTAAAACGCGTTTAAAACATTTTGTCAGTGGGAAATACTGGTGAGTGAATCCCAGTTTAATCAAGAAGAGTTTTATCCATTAACAGTATTGAGAGCGATCACATTGTTTATTTCTACACAATTACTCATTCAGTATTATCAATCCTGACTGGTGGGTCATATTACACATTGGCTAACTCGTTGTCCAATGGTAACGTGTTCCACATTTTGTATACAAAACCCCAACATACCGACAGTAATTGAAGAACTACAAAGACTCAATCACTGCTTAATCACATTGTAAAACATTTAAGGTTTTGTAAAAACAATTTACAAAAAGGAGATTACTTACATTGTTGTCTTAGATTTCTTCTAAGGTTTCCTGGTGATTATCTATAATTTACATAATGCACACGTGTTAGTATAATAACCCTTTATTTTTACATTAGTTATACCCTCCCCGAGATGGCATTCCAACAACTACGTCGGGCAGAACCACGACAGCCGTTACGGAACCCGGGATCAATCGGGAAACATATCTAATACGTAACCGGGGTTATAATACTTACATCGGGGCAGAACTTCGTTAATTAGGGGGGGGGGTATTATACCCGAGAATTATGCCTACTATGTAAACTTTGAGAGAAAGAAAAGATCGTGAGCGAGTTTCGACTGAAGGCCCGAGCTCCAAATTTATAGGAGCTGATTTCAGGTTTCTCGCGGCCCGCGTAGACCAAAGGGTCGTCTTACGCGGCCCGCGTAATAGGGGTGGTAGGGCCTAGCTTGTCCGGGTCAGCACCATAGCTCCAACACGATGACGACACGTGGCGGCCTGGGAACTCGCCTGAGATTGGAGCTGTCGCGGCCCGCGTAGCTCAAGGGGGTGGCTTACGCACCCCGCGAGCGATGATAATACTTTGTTTTTATTTTATTTTTAATGCTATATTGTATATTGGGCTCGGTTTTCACATACGGGGTGTATTTTAGGACATATAGGAATATTTTAATGTATATTAGGGTGTCAGAAAAATTCAGGAGGGTTGTTATATCCTCTCCACCTTGTTTTAGAGCTCGTCCTCGAGATCTACTGGAACAAGTGTGGATATTTCCTTTGCATTTCTGATTCAAGCTCCCATGTGTATTCTGGTCCTCTTTTGGAGTCCCATTTCACTTTGACCAGAACAAATCTTTTGTGCTTGAGGTTCTTAACTTTCCCGTCTTCAATCTGTAGAGGCTTCTCTACAAACTTTAACTGTTCATTTACCTCTATATCCTTAAGAGGTACTACTAACGATTCATCAGCTAAACACTTCTTAAGATGGGACACATGAAATACATCATGTATTCCTGCCATTTCCTCTGGCAGTTGTAGCTGATAGGCTACAGGTCCTATTTTTCTAATAATCTCAAAAGGTCCAACATATATGGGGCTTAGCTTTCCCCTTTTGATGAATCTTACCACTCCTTTCCAAGGAGAGACTTTTAATAACACTCTATCTCCTACTTGAAATTCCAACGACTTTTGTCTGTTATCAGCATAACTCTTTTGTCGATCACATGCTGCTTTCAGTCGTTCTTTGACTTGAATGATCTTGTATGTTGTTTCTTGTACTATCTCAGGTCCAGATAGTTGCTTTTCTCCAATTTCTGCCCAACAGACTGGCGCCGGCACTTTCGTCCGTAAAGTGCTTCGAATGGTGCAGCATTGATACTTGTGTGATAACTGTTATTATAAGAAAATTCTATCAATGGTAAATGATCATCCCAATTACCTCCGAAATCAATTACACAAGCTCTAAGCATGTCTTTCATTGTTTGAATTGTCCTTTCGCTTTGTCCGTCCGTTTGAGAATGATAAGCGGGCTTAGATTCAACTTGGTTCCCATGGCTTTTTGGAAACTTGTCCAAAAATGAGAGGTAAAACGACTGTCTCTGTCAGAAACAATTGATAGAGGAATTCCATGTAATGAAACTATTTCATTTACATATAATTTAGCTAACTGTTCCATACTGAAAGTTTCTTTAATTGGTAGGAAATGAGCTGACTTGGTTAGCCTGTCTACAATCACCCAGATTGTATCATTACCTTTTCTTGTTTTGGGTAATTTGGTAACAAAATCCATTGTTATCAATTCCCATTTCCAAACAGGCATTTCTAATTGTTGCAATAAACCTGAGGGTTTCTGATGTTCAGCTTTGACTTGTGAACAAGTTAAACATCTTGCAACATATGCTGCTATATCCTTTTTCATTCCTATCCACCAAAAATTCTTTCTTAAATCCTGATACATTTTATCACTTCCAGGATGCATCGTATATTTAGACTTATGGGCTTCTTCTAATATACGGTGGCGTAGGTTTCCTAATTTAGGTATGCATATTCTTTTCTTGTGAAATCTCCAAATCCCATCTGTTCCTTGTTCTAATTCCTTAATCATTCCTTTTAACTTTTCAGTATTATCCTTGATTACTGATTCTTGTGCCTTTCTAATATGATCATTCAAATCTAGTTGCAGATTTAACTTAAGAGAACGTACTCTTTTTGGCCTTTCGTGATATTTTCGACTTAAAGCATCAGCTACTACATTTGCCTTTCCTGCATGATACTGGATATTACAATCATAATCACTAAGTATCTCGATCTAGCGTCTTTGTCTCATATTCAATTCCTTTTGCTCAAAAACATACCTTTAACTGTTATGGTCGGTGAATATGGTAAACTTACTACCGTATAGGTAATGTCTCCAAATTTTAAGGGCAAAAGTTATAGCTCCTAATTCTAGATCATGGGTTGAATAATTCTCTTCATGATTCTTAAGTTGTCTAGAGGCGTAAGTTATAACCTTTTGACGTTGCATTAATACACATCCATAACCTAACTTAGAAGCGTCACAATAGATTACAAAATCTTCAGTTCCTTCTGGTAACACTAGTATGGGTGCGTGGGTTAATCTTTGCTTAAGAATTCTAAAGGATTCTTCTTGTTTTGGTCCCCATTCAAACTTAACGGATTTACAGGTTAACTTAGTTAAGGGAATGGCTATTCTAGAAAAATCTCGAATAAATCTTCTTTAATAACTGGCCAATCCTAAGAAACTTCTAACCTCGGTTGGTAACTCAGGGGTTTTCCACTTGGTAATTGCCTCGATCTTGGTGGGATCTATACGAATTCCTTCATGATTAACTAGATGTCCAAGAAATTGTACCTGTTCTAACCAAAACTCACACTTCGAAAACTTAGCATAAAGCTTTTCTTTTCTCAGTTAACTTAGAAGTGCGTGCAGATACGCTGCATGTATCTCTTTACTTTTAGAATAAATAAGAATATCATCTATAAAGACAATTATGAATTTATCCAAATATGGCTTACATATTCGGTTCATCATGTCCATAAATGCAGCTGAGGCATTGGTTAAACCAAATGGCATGACAGTAAATTCATAATGGTCATACCTTGTTCGGAAAGCGGTCTTAGGAATGTCCTCTTCCTGTACCTTTAATTGATGATATCCTGACCTTAAATCGATTTTAGAGAAAAATCGTGCTCCTTGCAATTGATCAAATAGATCATCTATTCTTGGTAATGGATACCGATTCTTAATCGTGACTTTATTCAATTCACGGTAGTCAATGCACATACGCATTGATCCGTCCTTCTTTTTAACGAATAATATCGGTGCTCCCCATGGCGATGAGCTTGGCTGTATGAATCCCTTCTCCAATAATTCATCTAATTGTTTCTTTAGTTCTTGCATTTTTGCGGGTGCCAAACGGTAAGGTGCTTTGGCAATTGGTGCGGTTCCTGGTATTAAGTGGATTCTAAATTCAACCTTTCTGTCTGGAGGTTGTCCATGTAGCTCTTCTGGAAATACATCTGAAAACTGGGATACTACTGGAATATCCTTTAATTCTTTTCCTTTAGTGTTAGTGATTATAGAAATCAAATACACTAATGATCATTTTCTTATATAACTTTCCGTTTTTATCACAAAGATGAATTTTGTGGATTTAAAGGTTTTATTTCGTTTAATTGTGATCTTTTCACCCCTTGGTGAATTTACTTGAATTGACTTTTGATCACATAAAATACTGGATTTATTGGCTATTAACCAATCCATTCCTAACACAACATCAAATCCTGCCAGATTCATTGGCTGAAGATTTGCAATAAATTTCTGATTCAAAATTTCTATTCTTGCTCCCTGCAAGATTTTAGAAATCTTAATGGTTTCCCCATTTGCTGTCTCTACTAGACATTCTTGTGGGAGGTTAGTTAATGATTGATAAAGAAGTTTTCAAAATGAAGTATTAATAAAACTTTGGTTCGCACCAAAGTCAAATAATACTTTAGCAAAAACATCATTAACTAAAAATGTACTGGTGATCACATCCAGGATCATCTTTGCTTCTTCTGCAGTCAGAACAAATGCTCTAGCATTTTTAGTATTCTTGGTGTTCGTGGCTGGAGCTATTTTTGGACAGTTAGGCTTGATATGACCTTGTTCTCCGCAGTTGTAGCATATCCTGTTGTTAGGCTTTTTCCTGCAGTCTTCCTCCTTATGTCCAGATATTTTGCAAAAGTTACAGTATATGGAGCATCTTCCTGAATGCTTCCTTTTGCAATACTTACAGTAGGGTGCAGAGATAGAACCTACATTTTCCCATGGTTAGAATTTCCAGAACGGAATTCTTGGTTAAGCTTCTGGGTTAGGTTCCTCATTTGATCCTCTTCTCGAGTACGGACTAATTCATCTGTTAAGGTGTTGGCTAGTTCTACTGCTTCTTCTATGGTTTGAGGTCTAGCTGCCTTGACTACATGTCTAATTTCTCCAATTAATCCCCAGATGTAACGGGAGATTAATACTGGTTCAGGTGAAGCAAGGGTTGGTACTATTCGGGCATATTCAAAGAATAATGTAGTATAACCCTTACTATCTACTCCAATCATCCTAAGGTTTAGGAATTTATTGGCTATCTGTTCCTTTTCATTAGGAGGACATAATTTCCTTTCTACCATGTTTTTAAACTCCTTCCATTCCATATTGTAAGTTCTATCACTTCCCCTAGACTGGAGGATAGTGTTCCACCATTCTAGCGCTAAATTCTTAAACAGATTGGAAGCAAACATTATCTTATCCCCTTCTGCGCATTTACTTATCCTTAAGACTGCCTCAGTCTTTTCTATCCAGCGTAGAGATGCAACGGCCCCTTCATTGCCCGAGAATTCCATTGGTTTACAAGACCAGAATTCTTTATAAGAACAACCGTAAGACACGGTTCTTCTTCTTTTGGGAACGGGCACTTGAAGTACGCGTCCATTGTTTACGCTGTTTTCTGGTTCAGAGGGTCGTTTGCTATCATGCTTACTTTTATTTTCTGCTTCTCTAACTGTTTTGATAATATATGGCATATGTTGCATGGCACTGTTATCTACTTGGTTTCCATTGTTGTTGTTTGGGTTTTCATTATCCAGGTTAATGTTACTCTGGTTATCATTATTCTGGTTTTCCTGGTTTACTTCGTCGTCCATCTAAATTTTAAACATTTATCAATTATTAATATCACAAAATAATTAATAATTTAGGCAACAATCACACAACACACATATTGGTCAAAAGCGTCGAGCATTGCGACTTACTCTTTTCTATTATAGTATGCATCAAATACACACTAAGACTGGAATTAAAATTACAACACCACTATGCATCGTAACCATGAAGTGGTCTATACTACAACATATATTATTATTACACACACACACACACACACATATATATATATATATATATATATATATATTTCAAACAAACATATTATATATTATTATTATTATTATTATCAATTCCACCATCACCTTCACTGATCTGGATTCATCCAGTAATCCATATTGCGCTCGTCGTACTTCCAAACGAGTCGCTCTCCTACCTGCCTCATCCTCTCACTACTTTCTAAAATCTCTTCTTCGAAAGTTCGGAGCTCATGCAGATTTTCTGCACTCATTGGGGGTGCAGGTGCTGGTATTGGGTCTGGGTACTAGGGCAAGGGATCCTCCTGAGGGTACGAATTCTCTAAGATTTCCCTAATGTATTCATCGTTATCATAGTAGTTGGGATCTAGAGGGTCCAGACCTGGATAGGCTGCTAAGTTCGGCATGGGTTCGTCGTTTAGGTGGTAGCGTGGCGCATAATCCCTATGGTCATCAAACCATGGATCATAATCTGGGTCTAAGGGATTAGGGGCTGGTATCCTAGGTATCTCCTCAGGGTTGAAATCATGCATTTGGACAAAGTTTTTGGGGTTGTTTTCTATCTCCATCGGCTGCGTGGGAAACAAAGGTAAGGGTTGTGGGGCTACTAGTTGTTCCAGGTTTGGGTCGGCAGCTATTGTTGCTAGGATATGAAAATTGGCTAAGCTCCTATTAAGCATATCCTGTGTATGGGCATCTGACTCTCGCTTAGCGGCTGCTAGGACTCTCCGCTGTTGCAACTTTCGCATTCTTTTCCTACGCTCGAATGCTCCCTTACTGAACCATCCTCTCTTTTTCTGGGGGAATGGCTCTTCAGACTGAGCCTTAAAGACAAACATCCCTTCTTCATGGTCAGCTGAATACCTAGAGAGGGCAAGCTGGGAAGAGGTACCTTCACTCCTAGGTGAATCAGACAACTGACGATATGCGTCTGAGGGTCCTTGATCACTCATACTGTAAACTAACAAATAGTCAAATAACACACAACAATAAAATACAATTATGCACGTACTTCCATAATTAATTTCCTAACAATTTGAATAATATTTCGGTGTCAGCAGAACACTTATGTGGCTGAATCAGTGGCTTAGCTCTGATACCACCTTCTGTCGCAACCCCCGCCCCCTATCTGTCCCGGAACGGGCGGCCACGAGGCCAGTTTTGGTGGTATCATTTTGTTTATCAATTTGGCAGCGGAAATTTCATCAGGACCGTAGTTAGGAAATGTTTATCAGAGTAAATACCACACTTTTATAATATTAAACATATTGGGATAAAACCCAAGTTTTCATTACAAACATTTTCATAGGGAAAATCCCTATTTTTTGAATAAAACATCTTCTTTTATTTAGGTAACTTTTATAGCCACTTTTCCAAGCCTTCAGTGCTGTCCAGCTGGCTTCTAGTTGGCTTTCACATTTTGTTACCTGAAACGCGTTTAAAACATTTTGTCAGTGGGAAATACTGGTGAGTGAATCCCAGTTTAATCAAGAAGAGTTTTATCCATTAACAGTATTGAGAGCGATCACATTGTTTATTTCTACACAATTACTCATTCAGTATTGTCAGTCCTGACTGGTGGGTCATATTACGCATTGGCTAACTCGTTGTCCAATGGTAACGTGTTCCACATTTTGTATACAAAACCCCAACATACTGGCAGTAATTGAAGAACTACAAAGACTCAATCACTGCTTAATCACATTGTAAAACATTTAAGGTTTGGTAAAAATAATTTACAAAAAGGAGATTACTCACATTGCTGTCTTAGATTTCTTCTAAGGTTTCGTGGTGATTATTTATAATTTACACAATGCACACGTGTTAGTATAATAACCCTGTATTTTTACATTAGTTATACCCTCCCCGAGACGGCATTCCAACGACTACGTCGGGCATAACCACGACAGCCGTTACGGAACCCTGGATCAATCGGGCAGCATATCTAATACGTAACCGGGGTTATAATACTTATATCGGGCCAGAACTTCGTTAATTAAGGGGGTATTATACCCGAGAATTATGCCTACTATGTGAATTTTGAGAGAAAGAAAAGATCGTGAGCGAGTTTCGACTGAAGGCCAAAGCTCCAAATTTATAGGAGTTGATTTCAGGTTTCTCGTGGCCCGCGTAGACCAAAGGGTTGTCTTACGCGGCCCGCGTAATAGGGGTGGTAGGGCCTAGCTTGTTCGGGTCAGCACCATAGCTCCGACACGATTACGACACGTGGCGGCCTGGGAACTCGCCTGAGATTGGAGCTGTCGCGGCCCGCGTAGCTCAAGAGAGTGGGTTACGCGCCCTGCGAGCGATGATAAAACTTTGTTTTTATTTTATTTTTAATGCTATATCGTATATTGGGCTCAGTTTTCACATACGGGGTGTATTTTAGAACATGTAGGAATATTTTAATATATATTAGGGTGTCAAAAAGTTCAGGAGGGTTGTTATATTTATTTATGGTATTTAGTAGTTAGGTTAATTGTGTAACTAATGGGTAATACTATCGCATCGCTTGCTCGAAACGCATCGCAACGCTCAATGCACGAAACGAAAACACGAAAACCAACTCGCGACAACCCTTCGATCGAATGACCATTCGATCGAATGGTCATCCGTACGGATGACCATCCGATCGGATGGCCATCCGATCGGTTTTCCATCCGATCCGACACTCGTGCACACCTTTCCTCTTTTGGCAACCTATAAATACCCCCTGTCACATCATGGACAGTGATGTGACAGCTCTCTCATTCGACCAGCACGTTCCAGCTCTCTATCTCTCGATTTCTCGCGATTCTTGTAAGTTTTCACCTCAAATCTTGTACATCTATCATCTACACGCACTTCTTCATCATTTTCACCTTTGAATCTTCACTTTTAACCATGGAATCAGCGGATTTAAGGTGTTCTAGGATGATGTCATCATGGGGTTCTTATGAACTTCAAGATTTAGTTTCATTCCACCAAGAACAACTCAGATCTAAAGAATTTCAACATGATTCAACACTATTTTCACATAGATCTAAACATTTTCATGGGTGAAAGGATTGAAAGATGTTTTCACAACTTTTCTTTCAACTCTTTTACACTCAATGCACCCAAAACCGATGGAATCGAAACTCATTCAGGCCTTCTACTCATTCCTAGTGAAGTGTCGGTCCGAGATCGGAATTCCTATCAAAGAGACAACCGATTCCGGGTTGAACATGAACAACCGTCACAAACAGTTAGCTGATCAGGCTGGGGTGATTCCTACTCCGATCGGATGACTCGGTCTTGACGGAGTTTTCGTTGTTTAGACGCGTGTCATACCGTCTCGATCAAACCGTAAACTTTTCCAAACTTAACAAAATATTCAAGTTTTCAAAACGATCAGGTCCTGGAACGGATTGCCGTCCAATCGGATTTCCGTCCAATCGGATTGCCGTCCGATCGAACGACAATCCGATCGGATTGCACATGGTCTCCAACACTTAAACTTTTTATCAAATTTTCACAGATCATCAGTTTCTAACGGATTGCCATCCGATCGGAAGACCATTCGATCGAATGACAATCCTGCTATTAACTTGTTCCTTGATATGTCTCACTTGGACGGATCACCATCCGACCGAACGACCATCCGACCGGATGACCGTTCGATCGAACGGCCTGAAGGGTAGAGATACTTCTCTGTTTTCAGAATGCTACAATGAAAACTTTAAAGTCACATCATACACAAACACATCCATCCCAAACGAATGTCAATCCGACCGAGTGCCCATCCGACCGGATGACCATCCGACCGGATGACCATCCGAACGGATTGTCATTCGATCAAATGACCATCCGTTCGGATTGTCATCCAATCGGATGACCGTTCGTCACTACTCACTTGACACCGTCTTGCGAACCGCCCATCACTTATGCTATCGTTAACTGTTCAGGCTAATCTCTCAACGCTCCCTTCAATCCAAGAGAGTGTTTATTTATTAAACGCTATCTGTGAGTATACTCGATCCCTTTTTGCTTTAAGCACTTTTGGGTGTTACATACGTTACTTATATCAAAATCACATCGATCACACAACGTAAACACTTTTATAAGCTAACCGTTACTGCATGTTATATGTGTTACTCGATGAATGCTTCTATGTTATGTTTACATAGTGATTCTTGCCTGACACCTTAGCAACGATAGTACTATAGTTTGGACTCAGCACCTGTCGTGGACAGGGGTTGTTAAGGGCTTTTCTCGCATGTCACAGTGGTGATATGTGTTGCGCATTCTACAACTCGCAGTCACGTCTGTGCATATTTCATTGTCGATAACCTACTTGCTTTACATTATACATGTTACATGCTGGTTATGCGTAAACTCGCTTTCGTTACTATTATACTATTAAACTTGTATGCTCACCTTTACACTATGTGTATTGACCTCTATTTTAACGTATGTGACAAGTGTTTAGGATGCCGTGCTTGCTTGCTATCTTTTGAGGAATCAAGTTAGGATGAGTCTAGAAACAAACATTATAAAATCTGAGTTGTCGGAACAGCCTTTTATTTGTCTTTGAGAAAACAATGTCTGTATTACCTATTTTATCTGATATATTGTGGTATGGGACATGATGTTAAAATATCCGGTAATTTTAGTTGTTATGGATTTCTCTTGGACAATCTATTTCGCTCAGTGCCGTGCCCCGATGTTTCTGCCATCGGTTGGGGTGTGACACGTGGGTCCCGCTCTTCCACCATAAGGTATCCTGACAGGTGGTAGGGTCACCTGGTTAAAAGCCACTTTATTTAAGTGGGATTGGGGCGATAACTCCAAAATTCTTTAAAGCTTTACGTTTTTTTTAATTTTTGGAGGGTTCGTCTTTTACTCTTGTTGGAGTTTCGCGAGTATCCTTAGTAGTCCCTTTGTTATTATTCTTGCGGAAAAGCTTTCCCTTCTTGACTTGAGAATCTGTTAAAGTTGCAGCTAGTTCGATAGCCTCCCTAACGGTAGCTGGCTTGCTACCAATGACAATATCTTGGATTTGCTCGACCAGACCCTCAATATATTTTTCAATAGCTCGGTCTAAAGGTGTAACCATGCTTGGGCAAAGAAGACTCAATTCTTCGTACCTGTCGGTGTAAGCACGGTTTTCATTGTTGTCTTGTTTAATATCATAGAATTCGGTTTCAAGAGCCCTCATCTCATTCGTGGGCAGAATTCTTTCATCATGAGATTCCTAAATTCTTCCCAAGTTAACACTAAAGCTTCTTCCGTACCCGAATCCCTCATAATTCCATTCCACCATGTGTGTGCTCTCTTTTGAAAGACACTTGAGGCAAATTCTACCTTGAGATCATTGGGACACTGATGCGTGTGAAGTGTTATATATATTAGATGTATATTTTAAGCCCTTTAACACTTTTTAGCCAAGTTTTAAATTTATAAAACACGATATTTACTAACACTAAACACACATATGGGCAAGTGCACCCATCGTGAGCGTAGTATAGTGTTGGTAAGATACCGAGGTCGTCCAAGGACACAAGAGTTTTTAGTACCGGTTTATCCTCAACGTCTAATCAAATAAAAAAGTTTAGAAAAAAGGTTTTAAGCTAAGAAAAATAAAAACTAATTAAAATGCTGAAAAATAAAAATAAAAGAAAAACAGATAGACAAGATGAATCACTTGGTTCCGACTCATGTATAGTGTAACCTTTGATTATTTCCGCACTTTTGCACTTATTTAAGAGATTATCTTAGTTATTGTAGTAGGCCCCTCTTTTGAAGGTGACGTTACCCTCAACCCAGTAGATGAGTCAGCAAGGATACAATCCTAAAGGGTCGGATTATTGAAAGATAATTAATTAAGTTATTAATGCAAATTTTGGTAGGCCCCTCTTTTGGAGGTGACGTTACCCTCGACTAATTAGTCTGAGTCAGCAGGGATACAGTCCTAAATAGCCGGGTTATAGTATTAATAGTAGTTAACTTATGAGGGGATCAAAGAGTTTTTACCCCCGCCATCCAATACCGTTAAGTATTGAAGGAGGTCCTACTAAATTTGACCTAGGTCCATTGCAGGACCTCTAAACGCTGAACAATGGCAAGACTCTTACCAAACCGTTCCCTTAACCCCCGACCAGGTAGCCAACATACCTCCATATAGACCGTGGAGATATGAATGGTGAAAATCTTTTATTTTATATAGACAGTAAAATAATGTCAAGACACCACAGACAAACGATAAGGAAGAATCACCTTCAACATAAGAAACTAGTTATTAAAGTCATTAATACAAAACCAAGTAAAAAGTGCGAAAAGATTAGAAATAAAAAGTATTACACTAGACACTTGTCTTCACCAAGTGATGTAAGAGACTTAGGCAAACATGGCCTTGATTGTCAAGAACTCTTACGATCAATCTTGGATCCCGAGACGACTCACACACTCTATGATGGACAATGGATGATGGTGGTGGATGATGGTGTTATGGTGGTGGTGGGTGGTGGGTGAAGTGTGAGAGAGGTGGTGTGCCAAGGGATGGTTTGAGCTTGAGCCAAGCACTCCTATTTATAGGCTGAACAGAAGCTCGGACACGACCCCATGTCCAGTGGGCACGGCCCCGTGTCCACATCCTTCTCTTTCTTCATTTAATGCAGCTTGTCTTATTAGTTGACCACGCCCCCGTGTCCGCTGAGCACGACCCCGTGTGCAGAAGAATCTTTGTACTATGAAGATTTTCCTGGATTGTGCGAATCTTATAGTTGACCACGGACCCGTGTTCGCTGAGCACGGCCCCGTGGTGGGCAATAGAAGCTTCTACCACTTTGTCTTTTCTGCTGACACTTGGGCACGCCCCCGTGTTGGCTGAGCACGGGGCGTGTTCAGTCTTCTGTCTTCTTGTTTTGCTTGGGAAGATGCTGTCGTGGGGTTGGGCATGTCACATTTGTTCCTTTTCTTGTATTTGTGTTAGATTTTGAAGTCTTTTTGCTTCTTTTGTTAATTTTAGCTCATTTAATCCTGAAAATACAAAAGGAAGACAAAAGAACACTTTTTCCAACATTAGTAGTAAAAAAGGGTTAGTTTTATGCCACAATTGATGTAATTTATATGTTGCATTTTGCACACATCAAATACCCCCACACTTGAATCTTTGCTTGTCCTCAAGCAAAACTCTTTAATATGTGTCTATTACACTCCCAAATGGAATGGGTAGAAAAGAAGGTTTTTGGGCTTGTCATAGAGTGTCGGGATTTCCAAGATTCTTTATTTAGTTTTATTTTTATTTATTTACAATCCTATTCGTCATGATTTATTTAAAACTTTTCATAAGATAAATTACTTATTAGGGCATAACATGCCTCTTTAAAATTATTTATATACAAGTTCACATACCTACGGGGATCACTCAACACTCGGCCGAAAATGTATTTTTGTGGATCACTCGAGAGCGGCATGGAACTTACTCCTACCATAGGCTTGCCAAGCAATCAATCCTCCTCCTTTTTAACTTATATACCTTTATAAATATCAAGAGGACTTTTTGGGTGAAGGGTTAGGCTTGGGTTAAAGGTAGGTGGTTGGGTTAGTGGTTAGTAGAAAAAGGGCGAAAAGCGTAACAAGTATCGGTTTTCGTAAGACTTTCTATTTTTCAACTTTTATTGTTATGAAGCTATTTTTCAAGCAAAGTCATTTTTAATAAACTTGTTTGTTTATTTGGTTTTGCTTCATAATCAACTATTTTTTTTTGAAAGTCATATGAGAAACCGAGCTAGTTACTAAAACAAAGGGTTAAAAATGAAAAATGTTTTGGTGGGTAAAAGGGTGTTTGTTTGGGTTATGAAATGAAAAGGTTTAGGCTCAAAGGGGCTAACTAGGGGGATTTTTGGGTAGGTGGTAAAAAAAAAAGAAAAAATAATGGTGTAGAAATAAAAAAAGGGTTAGTCCTAATGCCTCCATCATTTACTTACTCGGGTTTAAGTTGGTAAGGACCGGGAATGTATCGTCGTGGTAAGTTCTGGAGTCGTAAGAACCAAGCGGCTATTTACACAAGAAACGAAAAATGAGCATTTAGTTTAAAGATATATATTTGCATGCTCAATTAAGGCTCAAAACTCACTTTTGTGGGAATGGGTTTCTATGTGATCAAGTATATATAATTAAATTTTAACTAAGGTTGTTATGCCTTTTCATATTTTTCTTATGTTGGTTCTTTTTATCACGACGTTATCGGTTGTAAATTCGTAAAAATATAACCTTTTTTAGAACTTGAAATTCCCGAGTTAAACCTAGACAAGTAAAAAAATGAAAATTTTTGAAAAAATTTGGGGTGATTAGCGGTTCCAATAGAGTTTTGTGTAAGGCTTGTATTTAGGACTTGAAAGATTCAAGGTTTTAGCATCCCCTCCCCCCCCCCCCACACTTAAATTACACATTGTCCTCAATGTGTCCCAAAAATAAGTTTTTTGGTTGATTGAATGTGTAAAAGGTGTGAAAAAGCAAAAAATTTGTGTTACTGGGCGCTGAACACGGCCCCGTGTTGTCCGGGCACGGCCCCGTGTTCAAGTGCCAGTAACAAAATTAAATCAAGAGAAACAGAAGTCTGGACACGGGGGCGTGTTGGGTGATCACGGCCCGTGTCCAGTTTACCTGAACTGGGTATTTCTGCAGACTGTGCAGCACGGGGCCGTGTTAGGCGGACACGGCCCGTGCCGAACTTACTGTATACGAAGAATTTTGTCGGACGGTCTTGTTTTCCTGCATGGGGTGCTGGTTCAAGCTTCCCTTGTATCCTTTGCCATCTCAAGTGTGTTTTATTCCTGAAAATTAAAACTAACTAGAAAACATGAAAATTAATCTAAACTAAACTAAGGATAGTTCCGCGGAATGCCTCCGTGGTGCGCCACATTTATAAGGGTCCTTGGCTAGACCCAAAGCCTGGTCATATGTTACCCAAGTGGGATGTATTGCTTCCCATGTTACACCGTCGGAGAGCGTCATCCAAGCTTGAGTCTATGACCTTCATGTAGTTGACCGGGTCTTCGTCCTCTACTCTCTTTCCACATTCAAACTTCACTTCCTTGTCCCCAAACTTTAATGTTAACGTTCCGTCATTCATATCCACCACTGCTTGGGCGGTGGCTAGAAATGGCCTCCCGAGGATGAGAGGGACATCGGTGTCTTCTTCCATGTCTAGGATGACAAAGTCGGTTGGGAAAACGAAGTTGTCAACCTTGACCAATAGATTTTCAGCGACACCTTGTGGAAATTTGACGGATCTGTCGGCGAGTTGTATGCTCATCTTTGTAGGGCTTGTTGCTCCTAGGCCGAGTCATTTGAACATCGATGTGGGCATGAGGTTAATGCTAGCCCCAAGATCGGATAATGCATTACGGACGGGGGATTCCCCGTTCGAGCAAGGAATTGTGAAGCTTCCGGGATCAATTTTCTTTTGTGGGAGTTTGTTGAGTACTAAGGCGGATCATTCTTCGCCTAAGTTAACTAATTGCAATGATTCAATGTTCCTTTTGTGAGTGAGGAAATCCCTCATGAATTTTGCATATTTAGGCATTTGGGTTAGGACCTCAATAAAAGGAATATTAACATGCAATTGTTTTAGTAAATTTTCGAACTTTGCGAATTGCTCATCGGTCTTTTGACGATTTAACCTACCGGGGTACGGAATTGGAGGAGTCTTGGTGGGCTCTTGATTTGGTAAAGAAGCCTTTTCGGGTTGGGGTGCGGGTGGAGTCGTGGTTTGGCTAGACTGGCTTCTTTCATCTGGCGGTAATGGAGCCTCCTCGGGACCCACGGTTCGATTTCTCAATGTGATGAGATGTACTTGAGCTTTTGGGTTGGTTTTGGTATTGCTAGGTAACGCGCCTTGTGGTCTCTTGGAGAAATTTTGAGCTATTTGATTTAATTGTTTTTCCATGTTTTGAATGCTAGCTTGTTGATTTCTAAAATTCGATTCCAATTGTTGAAATCGATCCGAGTTTTTCTTTTCGGTGTCGGAGATGAGGCGAGATACAGTATCTTCAAGCCTTTCTCTTCCACCTTGTTGTTGAGAAAAATTTTGTGGTTGTTGAAAGTTAGTTCGTTGGTTTTGTTGGTTACTACTATTGCCGGGATCTCTCCAACCAAGATTAGGGTGGTTACGCCATCCTTGGTTGTAGGTACCCGTTGGTGGACCCGACGGCCTAGGTCTATTATCAATGTAGTTTACCGTTTCTGTTTGGTAATCTACTTCTTTCATACAACTCCAATTTTCATGTGGCCCACCACATCCTTCACAAGCCATAACCGAGGCCGTTTTTGTCATTTCTAGCTTTTTGATTTTCGAAGAGAGGGCCTCGTTTGGGCTTGTAAAGAGGTGCTTTCATCAACCTTATGGGCGCCCGGGGCAATAGATTTATTACCTCGGGGAGTGTGCCATTGAAAATTGGTTTGAGCAATTTCCTCAATTTGATTATATATTTCATTTGGGCGACGATTACCTAAAAGTCCCTCGGAGCTAGAATCAAGTGTTTGCCTTGTGTGTGGCAACAACCCATTGTAGAAAGTGGATACTTGTTGCCATACCGCAAGACCGTGATGAGGACACTTTCTTAGTAGCTCCTTGAACCTTTCCCAAGTTTCATATAAGGATTCCCCATCCTCTTGTGAATATGTATTAATTTCAGTCATTAATTTAGCCGTTTTAGCAGGAGGGAAATACTTATATAGAAACTTTTGGGCTAGTTCATCCCAGGTGTTTACCGAGCTTATTGGGAGGGTGTTAAGCCAAGCCTTAGCTCGGTCTTTTAGTGAAAATGGAAACATCCACAGGCGAATGGCGTCGTTTGATGCTCCATTGATCCGAAAGGTATCACATATTTCCAAGAAATTAGTAATATGTAAATGGGGATCCTCGTCCGCAAGCCCATGGAAGGTTGTGGAGTTTTGAAGCATTTGTATCAAATGCGGCCGAAGTTCGAAGTTGTTGGGTTCGACATTCGGTGCATTGATAGCGGCACCTAGATTACCTACGGTGGGTTGTAGGTAATCCATGAGGGTACGTTGGTCCGCCATTAGAAGTGGGTCCCCCGAAACTTTCTCTTGGTTTTTAGCTTTAAGTCTTTTTCTGAGAAAGCGTTCGGGTTCTTCTAGGGGTTCTTTTATGTCTTTACTAGAACTGGAGCTCATGCACTACGTAGGAAGTTCAAATGTGGCGCCTTGGTTCCAAGTCCTGCAACAAAAACAGAAAAGAACGCTGGTCAGAAGGTTCACCACTGCCCCGTGTTCAGTGAACACGGCCCGTGGTCGGAGATACAGTGATTGTTTTCCAGATCCCTGTTACTGGGGAGTTGAGCAAGGCCCCGTTTTCAGCTCTCTGTAACTCGGAAAATAAAAACTGCCAGTAACAATGCTAAGCACGGCCCGTGTCCGACCTGGCACGGCCCGTGCTGAGTTCTGCAGAAGCTGAAAAATTAAGAAAAATCCTAAAAAAAATGAAAAATAAGAAAAAACGATTAGGCAGTTGATTCCTAACTTTCTTAAAATCCTTGTGTCCCCGGCAACGGCGCCAAAAACTTGATGCGTGTGAAGTGTTATATATATTAGGTGTATATTTTAAGCCCTTTAACACTTTTTAGCCAAGTTTTAAATTTATAAAACACGATATTTACTAACACTAAACACACATATGGGCAAGTGCACCCATCGTGAGCATAGCATAGTGTTGGTAAGATACCGAGGTCGTCCAAGGACACAAGAGTTTTTAGTACTGGTTTATCCTCAACGTCTAATCAAATCAAAAAGTTTAGAAAAAAGATTTTAAGCTAAGAAAAATAAAAACTAATTAAAATGCTGAAAAATAAAAATAAAAGAAAAACAGATAGACAAGATGAATCACTTGGTTCCGACTCGTGTATAGTGTAACCTTTGATTATTTCCGCACTTTTGCACTTATTTAAGAGATTATCTTAGTTATTGTAGTAGGCCCCTCTTTTGAAGGTGACGTTACCCTCAACCCAGTAGTTTGAGTCAGCAAGGATACAATCCTAAAGGGTCGGATTATTGAAAGATAATTAATTAAGTTATTAATGCAAATTATGGTAGGCCCCTCTTTTGGAGGTGACGTTACCCTCGACTAAGTAGTCTGAGTCAGCAGGGATACAGTCCTAAATAGCCGGGTTATAGTATTAATAGTAGTTAACTTATGAGGGGATCAAAGAGTTTGGACCCCCGCCATCCAATACCGTTAAGTATTGAAGGAGGTCCTACTAAATTTGACCCAGGTCCATTGCAGGACCTCTAAACGCTGAACAATGGCAAGACTCTTACCAAACAGTTCCCTTAACCCCCGACCAGGTAGCCAACATACCTCCATATAGACCGTGGAGATATGAATGGTGAAAATCTTTTATTTTATATAGACAGTAAAATAATGTCAAGACACCACGGACAAACGATAAGGAAGAATCACCTTCAACATAAGAAACTAGTTATTAAAGTCATTAATACAAAACCAAGTAAAAAGTGCGAAAAGATTAGAAATAAAAAGTATTACACTAGACACTTGTCTTCACCAAGTGATGTAAGAGACTTAGGCAAACATGGCCTTGATTGTCAAGAACTCTTACGATCAATCTTGGATCCCGAGACGACTCACACACTCTATGATGGACAATGGATGATGGTGGTGGATGATGGTGTTATGGTGGTGGTGGGTGGTGGGTGAAGTGTGAGAGAGGTGGTGTGCCAAGGGATGGTTTGAGCTTGAGCCAAGCACTCCTATTTATAGGCTGAACAGAAGCTCGGGCACGGCCCCGTGTCCACATCCTTCTCTTTCTTCATTTAATGCAGCTTGTCTTATTAGTTGACCACGCCCCCGTGTCCGCTGAGCACGACCCCGTGTGCAGAAGAATCTTTGTACTATGAAGATTTGCCTGGATTGTGCGAATCTTATAGTTGACCACGGCCCCGTGTCCGCTGAGCACGGCCCCGTGGTGGGCAATGGAAGCTTCTACCACTTTGTCTTTTCTGGTGACACTTGGGCACGCCCCCGTGCTGGCTGAGCACGGGGCGTGTTCAGTCTTCTGTCTTCTTGTTTTGCTTGGGAAGATGCTGTCGTGGGGTTGGGCATGTCACATTTGTTCCTTTTCTTGTATTTATGTTAGATTTTGATGTCTTTTTGCTTCTTTTGTTAATTTGAGCTCATTTAATCCTGAAAATACAAAAGGAAGACAAAAGAACACTTTTTCCAACATTAGTACTAAAAAAGGGTTAGTTTTATGCCACAATTGATGTAATTTATATGTTGAATTTTTCACACATCAGACACTAATAATGGTGAAAAGTGCTTTCGATGTTTACAAACCATTGTAGGAGTTCGGTGGCTCCCTTGGACCCAAAGTATTTGATGGGGTTAGCAGAATTGAATTGTTTGTAATTACAAGGTGTGGGTGTATTGTTGTTATTGTTCAATGTATTTGCTTGATTGAGCTGAGTCACAAGAGTTGGGAGTGTCACAACTATTTTTTGGGCGATTATAGCAGCCAATTTAAAATTTTGAGTATTGTAACGACGAGGAGGCATTCTAAAAGGGTGAATAAACACATGGGAAACGAGTGAGATTGACATAGGATAATAAAAAAGAATCTTTTAAAACATCAACGAATCATAAGGATTGTAATGATTCATTCATTACTTAAAACGAATAAACGGTTCAGGGAGTAATCAAAGTTAATGGGTCTTTATAATGTTTCAAGAAGACATGTTTTAGCCTATAAGTGGACACTCACCCCAAGAGTTCCCAAGTAAGAGTGACTGGTCCGATTATGTGGATTTGTACAAACACTCTAATCTTTGACAAAAAAAAACTCACGGTACAGGCGTCCACCCTTCCGTATTGCATGTGTCCGCATTATTAAAACCCAAAACTTTGACGAGATTTTGAAAAATATTTGAGGCATAAAGCCTAAGGATTTAAGATAAATCCTTTAAGGCTAGATGATTTGTAAATTTTAGAGTGGTTATGGCAAGGATAAGGATGAGGATGAGGATAGAGATCCTAATATAACTCATGTTTGGGTCCATAGAAGGTTATAGTCTAGGTCAAAAGAAATCTAATAACCTAATTCCCTATAACCATGACTTTGATACCAATCTGTAACTCCCCGACCGTGTATACAACCCGCGGCGGAAATGTCGAGGAGTCACGTTACAAGTTGTTCACAACACATGTGTTTTGGTCAAAAATTACACAAAGATAATGTAACCAAATCCGATTTTGTGAGGTGTGATGCTTGGTTGAATGATCAAATATGTGAACAATGTATGAATGAAATGAATAGTGAACACAAAGATTTATACGAGGAAAAAGCCCTTGATCAATGTATGATCTCCGGCATAAAAAACCTCGGGTGATGGAAACTACCGATCACCAAGTGTATTAAACAAACAATGTTTACAAATAGGGATGATAACAAGCTTGGTACAAGGATCACTAGTGTGCAAAAAGTGTATATTCGCCAATAACTTGTAGAGAGTTCTCGAGAGTAATGTGTGTTGCTAATAATAATCTAATCAAGCTTGTTATCCCCATTAAAAATAGAAACTAGCTAAGCTAACTAACAATCCGAAAAAGGTGCACTTCCCCCACGATCATCATAACGGTCGAAGAGCTTATGCACGTGCAGAATAATGGAGCATATTCCCCTAGAATCTCGGTTAGACCAAGTCCTATTCGAATACTCATGCAAAACAAGTTAAAAATGATGGAAACAATTTTTAGTGTTAGGATAATAATGAGGATCCTGGATCCTTAGTCCTGCAATGTCTTCTGAGGATCCTTAATTCAAACTGAACCATGGATCCGTGATCCTGGATGCACTTGAGGATCCGTGATCCTGGCTGCACTTGAGGATCCGTGATCCATATGCTTAGAAATTCCATCCCTAACAATTGCCCCCAAACATGACTAGTTGACATCGAATTAGATAGTCATGTTTCAACATTTCTCGGACTAGTCGTTAGTAAAAGATATAGCCGTTACAGGCTGATGTCATCAACAGTAACCACCTGCAACAACAATCATTATATATAGGGTTAGAGATAAGGACCAAATTGCATTTAAATTTGAGACTTTCTCCCTTTAAATCCTCATCCGAAGATCCAAGCAGGTCTTCTCTCTTTCCTTCTCTCTAAATTCTCTTCTTCCGATCCTCTATTCTCCGAGCATTCATGGCGAAGATGACCCTTCGATCCTCACCTGCTAAGGATCCTACGAAGGAGAGCCCCCTGAAGAGCCAGGGTGTAACAAAAAATCTTTCGCTAGAACTTTGTCGTGTCACCGATCCCGAAATTGAACGAATACGTCATTGCTTCCCGGCAGGAGCCGTCTTCAGATCATTCGACTCTTCGACGAAGAGAGATTGTGTCTCCGATGCCTGGATCACTTTCCTGGCAACCCCTTTTCTGCTAGGGTTCAATTATCCTTTTCCTGCTCTAACACAAGCATTCTTCACACTCACCGACATGTGCTATATACAAGCCATGCCAATGATGTGGAGAGTCCTTTATACTCTTGAAAACATCATTGAGCAGGAGGGTGTTGAAATAGGGGTGTCTGAATTGAGTCAATTGTACAATCTTGTTAGCCATGGTTCTCACCGCTTTATTTTCAAGCACAAACCCGGTCAGCCTCATCAAATTCTGAAACCACCAAAAATGATACCAACTGGAGAAACCAGTTCTTCTTTGTAAGGAGGGACTCAATCCCAGATGGGAAAGACCTTCCCAAAAGGTGGATCACCCAGGGTAGGATATGGGATCCTTAGACAAGGACCAAAGTAGGATTCTTTTTCTATTAAGGATAACTGATCCTTCTTTTTGTTTCTATTGTGCAGCTATCTCGCTTTCTCATATTCAAGAAACTCCTGCAACAAAAGAAAGGATTGCTGCTTTTTGGAAGCTTGATCCTGCTGTCAGAATATTTAAAGCTAAAACAAAGGATTCACAAGAAGTCTCCTCCGGTTCCTACACAATGTCAAGTAAGTATCCATATCTATGTGTAAATAAATGTTTAAATGAATGTAAAGTATGAATACTTATCTGTGCTTTGTATTTGTAGGTGCTGGCAAATCCTCAAAGTCTGCTTCCAGGTTCAGCGTGAGTGATCTCAATGAATTCACCTCCTCAAGGTCCGTAAAAAAGGAGCTGGCTGCAAGCCCAAGCATCCTGAATCCTAAGGGCATGAGCACACGGGGCAAGGGTGCCAAAAAGAGAAAGACCGCTGAGCCCACTGAAGGCCTCCTTCTCATTCAGCATCAGTTTGAGGAATATGTCTCCAAGGTAAGGATCCTGTATCCTTAGGTCTGGACTTTCCTTTCTGAGAATAACGGATCCTGACTATACACTTCTTTTATGCAGAAATTCACCGAGGTCCAAATGCTCCTTGATCAACACGTGGCCGAGACTGAGCAGCAAAAGCTAGACTTCCAGCAGATGTTCCTGGCCAAAGATAAGAACATCTCTTCCCTTGAGAAAGACATCAACCTACTGCTGAAGGAGCTGGTCCTGACCTAGATCATAGCTCAGCAAGAAAAGGCAGAGGTCATGGATGGGGCTAAGTTGTCTACCACTATTGCCATGCTGAAGATTAAGCTACTAATGGCTAAGGAGGCTGAGGATCCTGCTTTTGATAGGTCTGCCTGGGACCAGCAGGCTTGGAGGCAGAGGTTGGCAGAGCTGGATGATGAGGATGAAGCTGAGGAGGTCTTGGCAATCGAAGCTGGTGGCAGTGGGGTGAAGGATCCAGTGGAGGAGGCAGCTGGTAAAGGTGGTGAGGAAGCAGCGAAGGTTTAAGTTGCAGCAATGGGCGATGATGGATTTATCTAGACGCGGCCGGAGCCCATTTTTTATGATTTTGTGGTTTTTGTTTGATGGTGTTTTCATGGTCAACAATTATGGTCTGTAATAACTAAACAATAGCTATTAGGGTTAAGGATCAGTGATCCTCAGAACAATAGGTAGGATGATAGTTGGTGGAGGGACCCTCTGTTTGGGGGATGAAACCACTATTATCCTGTCGTCTTTACTTTCCTGCACTTTAGACTTGTTAATATGGACACCATTTAACTACCCCAGCGGACGGGCCACGTATTGCTGGTAGATGCTTGGGGTAGGTAATTTTGACAACCTTTGAAGGGTTTAACTTTGATAAATAAATATAATCTTTAACTTTTGACTATCTTGGTGTTGTTCTTTTTGTATATTTACCTTTCAATTATTATCGTATAACTTCTTAGATTTACAAGTTATTAGTGAAGGTATAAAAATAAGTTTATGTTAAGAGTTTAGGATATGATCAAGGATCAAATATCCTATAATCGAAAATTTTTAAAAACTGAGATAATTTTAGGATCATATATCCTGTTGTCAAAGAACAGGGCATGATTGATAAACCAAGAATAAAGTTAAAGTAAATAAATATCATACCAGAGAATCCAAGTTAGGATCCTATGTCCTTAATGAATACAATTGTAACAATCATAAGAGAAACCCTTTTGGAAAGTTAGGATCCTTAACTGTTTAGCTTTAGAATCCTGAAATGAGAAATAACTTGGGACTAAGCCAATCTGTAAAAGAAAGAGTTAGTGTCTGGGAACAAGCCCAACAATCTGGGGACAAGCCCAATAAACTAGGGACAAGCCCAAAAAACTGGGGACAAGCCCAAAGGATCTTGTGTAAACTGGAGTATGGCCCTTACTGGCGACTATCCAAACTTAGTGACATGAAGATGCCAAAACCTTAGCTAACGTGAAAACGTTAGAAACCTTAGGAACGGGTGTATGGTATATCTACCATTATACTTAGGATCCCAAATACAGCCAGTACAATGAAATTGCCAGCCCCTAAAGCGGGTACTGGTCCCATTGCCTTTAACTGTACCAGGATAATCGTGTGCTACTGGCGAAGGTGTTAGAACCTGATTCGTAGAAGGTAGTGAATACCTTAAACTGGGGACAAGCCCAAAAACTGGGGATAAACCCATAAAACTTAGGAGACTTCTGTGGATACTTGATCCTTTGTCAAAGATGCACCTACTTCTACAAAACTCACAACTTAGGGGCTGTTTGGTAGCCTCTGAATGGTCATTAAGAGGCTACCTCTTAATGGAACCATTAAGAATTTTACCAATGAGAAGGTAGAAGAATGTGACATGTGATGATTTACCATTCAGAGGTTACCTCTTAACCATTCAGACTTGAGGTTACCTCTTATTCATTCAGAGGTTTTAAACCATTAAGAGGTAGCATCTGAATGATCATTAAGAGGCTACCAAACAACCCCTTAGTGAAAAAGGATAAAGGATCCTGGATCCTTCTCCTTGTAATCAAATAAATTAAAGGATTAGATAAACTAGAATCAAATCGTTACCAGAATGAGGATCATATATCCTCTAAGGATCCTTTATGTATACCGGATATGAGGATTACTAAGGATCCTGGATCCTTCTTACATGAAGTATCTCTTCAAATGGACAACATTCCAAGCTCTTGGTAGCAAATCACCTTCCATTGTTAATAACCGATATGCCCCCTTTCCTGCCTCAGCTTCAATAAGATAGGGGCCTTCCCACTTTGGTGCTAACTTGCCATCAGCAGGATTTGTGGTATTTTGGAATGCTTTCCTCAACACCATGTCACCAACTTGAAACTTTCTGATCCTGACATTCTTGTTATAAGCTCCAGCCATCCTCTGTTGATAGCTAGCCAATCTTATCCTTGCCAAATCCCTGAGTTCTTCTATGGTATTCAAATCTTGAACCAAGTTTTCAGCATTTCCTTCAGGATCACGGATGCTTGTTCTTGCAGTAGGAACCACCATCTCCGTAGGGATCACTGATTCTGCTCCAAACACTAAAAAAAATGGAGTCTGGCCAGTAGCATTCTTGGGAGTTGTTCTATCAGCCCATAGTACATATGGTAGCTCTTCTGCCCATTTTCCCTTTTTGGATCCAAGCTTCTTCTTCAAGTTGTTGATGATGATCTTGTTGGATGATTCTGCTTGACCATTGGCTTGTGAATGGACTGGTGTTGATGTTATCATCTTAATTCCCCAACTGTTACAAAAGTTAGTAGTTCTACTCCCAATAAATTGGGATCCATTATCACAAACAATTTCAGAAGGAATACCAAATCTGGTAATAATGTTTCTTTTAATAAAGGATATAACTTCCTTTTCTCTGACTTGTGCAAATGCTTCAGCTTCTATCCATTTGGAAAAGTAATCAGTCATGGCAAGCATAAACACTTTTTCCTCCTGGTCCTTTGGGAAGTTTTCCAACTCTATCCATTCCCCATCTCATGAATGGCCAAGAAGAGGATATAGGATGCAGGAGCTCCGCTGGTTGATGAAGGATATTACTATGTCTTTGACATGCATCACATCTCTTCACATAATCGACATCATCCTTCTTCATAGTAGGCCAATAGTATCCTGTCCTAAGGATTCTTGAGAACAGTGCTCTGCCCCCAGTGTGGTTTCCATAATCTCCTTCATGAAAATACTTTAGGACTTCTTGAATTTCAGGATCCTCAATGCACCTTAGATATGGACCTGCAAGAGATCGTTTATATAACATGTTATTTAATATTGTAAATTGAGATACCTTGACTTTGAAAGCTCTAGGGTTTTCTCCTGTAGGAATCTCTCCATGTTTTATATATCTCATGATTGGAAGGATCCATGATACTGAATTTGACTGTGCATCATCACTAGGTATGATTGCAGAATCCTCCACTATTTCCATAGCTCTGTGATCCTCAATAGCAGGAGCTAAAATGTAGATAATGGGAATTTTAATATCCTCTGGAATCTTCAATGATGATCCAAAGTTGGCTAAAGCATCAGCTTCTGCATTTTCCTCCCTGGGTACCTGTGTTAGACTAAAAGAAGCAAAAGAGTCTGCCAATTCCTTGACTATCTCAAGATATTTGATTAGTTTTTCACCTTTAACAGCATAAGAACCATTAAAGTGGTTAGTGATTAATAAAGAATCTACATGTACCTCAAGATACCTGATCCTCATATGCTTGACAATTTGCAAACCAGCTATTAAGGCTTCATATTCAGCCTCATTGTTAGTAGTTTGAAACTCACAAGCAATTGAGTGGGGTATTATGTCCCCCTGTGGCCATTTTAGTAGTATGCCTAGTCAAGTTCCTTTAACATTAGAGGCTCCATCTATGAAGAGTATCCAAGGATCCTTAGTCTCTTCAAGCTGTTGAACTTCCAATTTAGCTTCCCTTTGTAGATCACTACTGAAATCAGCCACAAAGTCAGCCAAGGCCTGAGATTTAATGGCAGTTCTTGGTTCATATATAATATCATAAGCACTAAGCTTGACTGCCCATTTTGCCATCCTTCCTGACATTTCAGGTTTCCTGAGAACATTCTTAATTGGAAAGTTAGTTTTAACAATAATAGCATGTGTTTCAAAATAATGGCGTAGTTTGGTAGATGCCATAATTAAAGCAAGGATAAGTTTTTCTAAATGAGAATACCTGGATTCAGCATCAAGCAAACTTTTACTTACATAATATACAGGATGTTGTGTACCTTCATGATCCTTAACAAGGACTGCACTTACTGCCTTAGAAGAGACTGCCAAATATAAGGATAATATTTCCCTTTTTCTGGTTTCATTAATGCTGGGGCTGAGGATAGGTAATCCTTAAGGGCTTTGAGAGCATTCTCATGCTTTTCAGTCCACTCAAATTTCTTGTTCTTTCTCAAAATGTCATAGAATTCCTTGCATTTCTCTGACGATTTTGAGATGAACCTGTTCAAGGTTGCGATCCTTCCTGTCAATCTTTGCACATCCTTGGCATTTGCAGGAGACTTGATATTCACAATCTCCTTGATTTGCTCTGGACTTGCCTCTATGCCTCTTTTTGTCACCATATACCCTAAAAACTTGCCAGCTTTTACACCAAAGTGGCACTTGAAAGGATTCAATTTCATATTGTATTTATCAAGGATATCAAAATGCTTCCTCCAAATCTCTAAGGTGATCCTCAGCTCTCTTGGACTTAACCACCATGTCATCAATATAGACTTTCATTGCGTGTCCAATATGTTCTTTAAACATCATATTAACTAGCCTTTGGTAGGTAGCACCTGCATTTCTTAGTCCAAATGGCATAACAATATAACAATAGATACCAGTAGGGGTCATAAAGGCTGTATCCTCCTGATCAGATGGTTCCATCTGAATTTGTTGAAATCCATATGAAGCATCCATGAAAGTCAACAACTCATGACCCGCGGTAGCATCCACCATGGAGTCAATGTGGGGCAATGGGAAAGGATCCTTGGGACATGCCTTGTTTAAATAAGTGAAATCGACACATACCCTCCACTTTCCATTTTTTTAACAACAACCACATTGGCTAACCATCTTGGATACTTAACCTCTCTAATCATACCTGCTCTAAGCAGTTTTTCTATCTCCTCCTGGATGATGGCATTCCTCTCAGGTGCAAACTTTCTCCTTTTTTGATGTATGAATTTGAATGACCTATCAATGCCAAGTTTATGAGTAATAATATCTTTAGAAATACCTGTCATGTCCTCATGCTTCCACGCAAAGGTAGCTTTTCTTCTCTTTAGAAAGGATACTAGATCATGTTCAATATTGTTGAGGATCCCGGATCCTATAAAAACTTTGGATTCAGGATCCTGAGGATCCATCAGGATATCTTTGACATCTTGTTCTCTTGCATCCAGGACATCTCTTGGAGGATACTTTAATTGCTATTGCTCCCTAGGTCTTGCGGTTGGTTTCATTGATGAAGCGTAACAATTTTTAGCTTCATGTTGATCACTTTCTATCTTCACCACACCCCATGGAGTAGGGAGTTTGACACATTGATGATATGTAGATGGAACAGCTTTCATGTCATGTATCCATGGCCTGCCAAGGATAACATTGCAACATGATAAGCAATCTATAACACACAATTTTTGAAAAGAATTAACTCCCTCTATGTAAATGGGAAGTTTAATGTGTGACACTCTGGACTTTCCCGAGCAACCTTCTTGCTCTAGTTTTTGCGTGAACATATTATTATATGAAAGTTTGTGATTTATCCTAATGTGCTATGTGTCGATAATGTGTACGTATGATGTATAGTTATGTATATATGTGTATTAGTGAGCTGAGCCGAGACCCCTCCCTTGCACACTATGGGCCGCCAACCTACCCACTCGGCCCAACAACACAAGGACCCGACTCGAGACCACTCGGTCTCGAGTAAACAGTGACAGAAGGGCCGCAACCTCCCTTAGCCCACTCGGAAACCCACTCAGGGTGCATCACCTCCTATATAAACCTAAAACCCTCACACACACTCCCCTTTACACACTCTCTCTCTCAAACCCTAGCAACACCACCCTCTCCTCTTGTCTCGGATCAAGGGTAGCAAACCAAGCTCTCGGATTAGCTTGTGTTCTTCACTCGGAGACAATCGGACAACAAACCTACTCGCCTTCACACACTCCTCATCAACCGGTTAGTGTTTTAAATATTCACTAGGTGTTTTTGTGTATAATGATGTGACTTGCTTTGAATGATTTAATGATGGATGACATATGTGAACTCTTGCATGATAATGAATTGCTAAGATACTTGAATGATGAATGTATGGGATGTTTATGGTCATTCGATTTATGCTAGAAGTTATAGGACAAATGTTGTTTTGATAATAATATCCAAGGTTGTCATGACACATAGATTATATGTATACATGTTCCTGTTTTGGGTAAAATACATGCTAGAGTTAGGATTTAAATATTCATGTTTGGTATGATGATATGTGAACGGTTTGGTAGAAGTATGGTAATAAAGGTGATGTGTTAAAGTTGTTAATAAGGTTTGATTCATGACTAGGGTGTTATATGAGGCAAACATGATTTATGAATTAGTGATGATAAATAACTGCTGAAAATGCTTCCAAAGTTGCAAGTATAGATCTAGGATAACATGTTTCGGGTCAGTTTGAATGATTATGCTTGATGAATAATTTGAATGTATGATGAACAGCATGAATATGAGTTAGAGGTGCCTTGAATATTTGAAAAACTTGTTGTTTGATCCAATTTGGTTAATTGTTAGACAAAGAAACATGTTTGTGTATTATCATTGGATAGTACACAAAATCATGAAATTAGAATTCTATTGGTTAGTACAAGTCTTGCAGGTGTACCAGAATCAGCAGACAAACGAGTCGAGACCTCTGGTTTCGACTCGAGACCAGAAGTCCACGACTCGAGACCTCCCTGTTGCGACTCGAGACCGCGTGTTCTCGAGTCGAGACCACCCTGTCTCGTCTGGGCTACTTGTCTACGTTATTGGGCCGAATTGTATGAACTGTTCATGTTTGTTACTGTTTAAATGGATTATGTGTTACTGAACATGTGATAGAACTGGCCCAATAACTTTATGTGATAAGTATGCTATGTGTTAGATACGTGTAGAATATACGTGACTTCTTTGTACCCAAACCTGACCTATACTGGTAACCATGTTAGGACGTGGTGACCAACGTGTTTGACCAAGTAAACTAAACTGCCGAGCAACCCAAGGTGAGTTCACAACTTTTAAAGCATGCATTCCCGGTGGTTTTGGGAAACGGAAACTTAAACAACGCTATCCCCTCGTAAGGGATACAAAGCTACTTTCTTCCCCTTAAATGGGACTCTTAGTTAATTATTGTTTATACGGTAATGCAACAAGCAACACTAAACGAAACTCTATCACTTAAGTCCCTACCATTTAATACCGATTAGTCGCCGAGGCCTGGCGAACGGGTTATTAGTTAATAGCGCTATTTAGGTGTAACCAGCCTCACACCGACCCTTGTTACTGGGAACGGGAGTGAACTAATGTACTCTGGCAAACCGTCAATGATGATAGAACATTGACAAACGGGACACTGCGGAAACGTACGGTTAAGTAAGTATTCGGTATTGCAAAAACAGTTTAGTCGATTACATATGGGGTAGCTCCCCATGGCATGTATAAACGGATAAATTAACTGGAGAAACAAGTTTTTGGTAAATAAAAACTGGACAACTCATGAACTCGCTAACATTTTTGTTGATACCCTACTGTATGCTTTGCAGGGACCAGTGACCAGGAGCTTGCTACTTGGGAATGTGTAGTGGTCGTCTAACCCATGTGTTGGGTTCTAAATAATCTTGAACTAAGAACTTTGTTTTGAAACTGGTTGGTTTATGCTTCCGCTGCTTACTTAGACTGTTACTTAAACTTAAACTTTTGGACTTTAAATTATGATGCTTACTAACCATTACGGTTGGTGAACTTTATTACTATTAACTAATGCTCAGTAGATTGATGGCTGGATCCTGGTCAGTCACGCCTCCAAGCGGTGGTACTCCGCATGTGGATTTTGGGGGTGTGACAGATTGGTATCAAAGCCATTGGTTATAGTGAACTTGGTTTTAAAAAGGAAGTCTTTTTGGGAAAAACCAGACTATAACCCGTGACTCGTAACAACACTACACTCCAAGTGCAAGACTCAACGCATTAGACCTCATAGCTCTCACTTATGTTTACTTGCTGTTTGTTTAAGTGCTTATGTGCTAATATACATATTAGTGTGCCTAGCTAGATGTATACACACTCCTCCCCCACATTCTTGTTTCACTACGACGTCTATTCTCACTCTGTGTCTTCTGAACATCAAGATAATGACCGGACTCGATGGAGACAGTATAACCCTGACAAGGGACCAGCTGGCGGCCCTGATAGACGCTCGGGTCGCTGAAGCCTTGGCAACCAACCCAGAAGGACCATCCAAATACACCCAACCCCGAGTTGGCACCCTCAGGGCGTTCTTGGAATGCAAACCACTCCCCTTCGATGGCACAGAAGGAGCAGTAGGCATTTTACGTTGGTTCAGGAGGATCGATTCTGCGTTCGAAGAAGGTGAAAGCCCGTGTAGCAAACAAGTAGAGTACGCCACTAGCACGTTTCAAGGAAAAGTGTTTTCGTGGTGGAACGCGCAAGTCCAGATGCTCGGATTGGCAGATGCAAATGCCACCCCCTGGGATGATTTCAAGGATCTAATCAGGGAAGAATTCTGTCACAGGGATGACATGCAGAAGCTGGAAATGGAATACTATGGGTTAAAGATGGTTGGCTCGGAAATCGAAGCGTACACGAAAAGGTCCAATGACTTGGCTGCCTTGTGTCCTAACTTATCGCAGCCTCCCTACAAGCGAATCGCACTCTACCTTAGGGGCTTAGTCCCAGAAGTCCAGGGTTCAGTGATCGCAACCAAACCCCCTACAATCCAACAAGCCATCCGTCTAGCACACCATTTCACAAACCAAGCGGTGGAAGAGGGCCGGTTGCCCAGGCGTTTAACTACTACAGCTAATGCTTTCGATTTTAGCAAACGCAAGTGGAATGACTACCAAAGTGGGAGTCCAAGCACTATGCCACCTCAAGCTCAACAAAGGAGGGTCGTTGGGAGCGAGGGCCCTGGCCCACGAACGGGTGGTTACCAAAGAAAACTACCCAAGTGTAACAAGTGTGGCCGACATCACAACAGGCCCTGTGCGAAGAACAAGTGTCAGCGATGCAACAAGATGGGGCATGAGGCCAAGGATTGTAGGAGCCCTCATCCCGCAAGGCCGAATCAACCGCAGCAGCATCAGCATCATGGGAATATCAAGGGTTGTTTCCAGTGCGGAGCCAAGGGGCACATTAAGAAGAATTGTCCCCAGTTAAACCAGAACAACAACCCGGGTGCGGGGAATAACAACAACAACACCAACGCTGGAAATGGTGCAAGAGAAAGAGTTTTTGTGTTTGGAGCTGGGGAAGCGAGGAATGACCCCAACGTCGTAGCGGGTAAGTTCCTACTCGATGATCATTATGTTTCCATCTTATTTGATTCTGGAGCAGATGCTAGCTATTTATCCCTACGTATTAGTAAAAAGCTTAAGAGTACGTCTACGTTATTAAGTTCTAAGCATATCGTCGAGTTAGCTAACGGTAGGAACGTTGAAGCCTCACACGTTATTCATAACTGCAAACTAGAATTGTCTGGTCAGACCTTCCGTATCGATCTCTTCCCCATCATTTTCGGAAGCTTCGACGTCGTCATTGGTATGGATTGGTTATCCAAACATCAGGCTGAAATTATCTGTCAAGAGAAAATGGTTCGTATTCCCCGTCGATCTGGCAAACCCCTTGTCATTCAAGGTGACAAAGGCGGAGAAGTCATAGGCATCTTTTCATTCTTAAAAACCCAGAAGTGTTTACGAAAGGGGCACGCCGCTATCTTAGCACTTGTCACTGACACACAGGAAAAGGGAAAAGAGGATCGAGAATTTTTCAAAAGTACACAACTACCCGAGGTATTACCTGGACTCCCTCCTCATCGTCAGGTCGAATTCCGAATCGAACTAGCTCCCGGAGCAGCACCTATAGCTCGCGCACCTTATCGACTGGCTCCCACAGAACTGAAGGAACTTTCTACGCAACTACAAGGACGGTTGGACAAAAGATTTACCCATCCTAGTTCGTCGTCCTGGGGAGCACCAGCGTTCTTTGTTAAGGAGAAGGATGACACATTCCGTATGTGCACCGACTATCGTAAGCTGAACAATGTTACCATCAAGAACCGTTACCCACTCCCACGTATCGACGACCCATTCGATCAGTTGCAAGGATCAAGCTACTGCTCTAAGATTGACCTGCGACCAGGTTATCATCAGCTGAGAGTCTGTGATGAAGACATCTCCAAAGATGCTTTTAGAACTCGTTATGGTCACTATGAATTTCTCGGCATGACTTTTGGAAAGACCAACGCGCCTGCGGTTCTTATGAATCTCATGAACCGAGTGTGCAAACCCTACCTCGACAAGTTCGTGAGCGTGTTTATCGACGACATCTTAATCTACTCGAAAGGTCAAGAGGAGCATGAACAGCATTTGCGTCTTACTCTCGAGCTCATTCGCAATGAACAACTCTACGCCAAGTTCTCGAAATGTGATTTCTGGCTTAGAGAAGTCCGTTTCCTTGGGCTCATGGCCGATAAGGACGGAATTCACGTCGATCCAGCTAAGATCGACTCTATAAAGAATCGGCCTACCCCTAAGACACCGACCGGAGTTCACCAATTCTTGGGATTGGTAGGATACTATCGTAGACTCATCAAGGGATTTTCGAAGATCGCTCAACCCCTCACGACTCTCACCCAGAAGGGCATTGCTTACAAGTGGAATGATGCTCAAGAGTCTGCCTTTCAGAAGCTAAAGGAAAACCTTTATAATGCTCCTATCCTTACCTAAAGGTACGGATGACTTTGTGGTTTATTGTGACGCGTCTATTCATGGGCTCGGTTGCGTGTTGATGCAACACGAGAAAGTTATTGCCTATGCTTCTCGACAACTTAAGATTCACGAAAGGAACTACACAACACACAACTTGGAACTCGGAGCAGTCGTCCTTGCACTCAAGATATGGAAACATTACTTGTACGGTACCAAGTGCACGATTTGCACCGATCACGAGAGTCTCTAACACATCTTGGATCAGAAGGAGTTGAACACGAGGCAACGCAGATGAGTAGGACTCCTTAACGACTACGAGTGCGCAATTAAGTACCATCCCGGCAAGGCCAATGTGATGGCTGATGCCCTCATCAGGAAGGAAACCAAACCTAAGCGTGTTCGTGCTTTACAGCTCACTATCCACTCGAACCTCCCTAATCGGATTTGAAATGCTCATGTGAAGCATTGAAAGAAGAAAACATCAGGGCTGAAACCCTACGAGGATCAAGGAAATGTTTAGAACAAAAAGGAAGACGGGGCTTACTACGTGACAGGGCATATATGGATCCCACTTTATGAAAATCTGTGTGAACTTGTGATGGACGAAGCATGCAAATCTCGTTACTCGGTACATCCTGGTTCGGATAAGATGTACCACGATCTCAAGACTACGTATTGGTGGCCTGTTATGGAAGCCAACATAGCCACCTACCGGCAGGCTTGTTACAACAACCAGAACTGCCAAAATGGTAATGGGAACGCATCCCTATGGATTTTGTCATAGGCTTACCAAGATCTCAGAACAGGAACGACACTTACCATTGGTGGAGTTCTCCTACAACAATATCTACCACACCAGTGTTCAGGCGGCACCCTTTGAGGCATTGTACAGTCGTAAATGCCAGTCACCCTTATGTTAGGCGAAAGTTGGCGGAAGCCAAATTACTGGCCTGGAACTCGTGGTCGAGACAACGTAAAGGATCGCCCAGATCAGACAACGCATGGCGGCAGCTCGTGACCATCAGAAAAGTTACGCTGATAAGCGTAGGAAACCGCGAGAATTCCAGGTCAGTGACCGGGTTCTACTTAAAGTCTCACCCTGGAAGGGTGTGGTACATCTTGGTAAACGGGGCAAGCTAAATCCGCGATATGTTGGACTATTTGAAAATTACCGAGAATATCGGTAAGGTTGCTTATAGATTGAATCTGCCGAAAGAACTGAGTGCAGTGCACAACGTCTCTCACGTGTCTAATCCGAAGAAGTGTCTGTCTGATGAAACACTCATTATCCCTTTCAAGGAACTCACTATTGACGAACAGCTACACCTTACCGAGGAACCGATTGAGATCACGGATCGAGAGATCGAAACCCTCAAACGTAGCCAGATATCTCTCGTGCGAGTTCGTTGGAACTCGCGACGTGGCCCAGAGTTTACCTGGGAGCGGGAAGACCAAATGAAGCAAGTATCCCCAGTTGTTCCCTAATGAAACTTCCGGCACAGAGGCTACAACCGAATTTCGGGATGAAATTCCAAACTAACGGGGGGATGATGTGACACCCCATTGAAACGTTCTCACCAGCCTGAGAGTGACTGCCTTAACTTTCGGGACGAAAGTTCTTAAAACTTGGGGATAATGTGACACTCTGGACTTTCCCGAGCAACCTTCTTGTTCTAGTTTTTGCGTGTACATATTATTATATGAAAGTTTGTGATTTATCCTAATGTGCTATGTGTCGATAATGTGTACGTATGATGTATAGTTATGTATATATGTGTATTAGTGAGCTGAGCCGAGACCCCTCCCTTGCACACTATGGGCTGCCAACCTACCCACTCGGCCCAACAACACAAGGACCCGACTCGAGACCACTCGGTCTCGAGTAAACAGTGACAGATGGGCCGCAACCTCCCTTAGCCCATCGGAAACCCACTTAGGGTGCATCACCTCCTATATAAACCTAAAACCCTCACACACACTTCCCTTTACACTCTCTCTCTCTCTCTCTCAAACCCTAGCAACACCACCCTCTCCTCTAGTCTCGGATCAAGGGTAGCAAACCAAGCTCTCGGATTAGCTTGTGTTCTTCACTCGGAGACTATCGGACAACAAACCTACTCGCCTTCACACACTCCTCATCAACCGGTTAGTGTTTTAAATATTCACTAGGTGTTTTTGTGTATAATGATGTGACTTGCTTTGAATGATTTAATGATGGATGACATATGTGAACTCTTGCATGATAATGAATTGCTAAGATACTTGAATGATGAATGTATGGGATGTTTATAGTCATTCGATTTATGCTAGAAGTTATAGGACAAATGTTGTTTTGATAATAATATCCAAGGTTGTCATGACACATAGATTATATGTATACATGTTCCTGTTTTGGGTAAAATACATGCTAGAGTTAGGATTTAAATATTCATGTTTGGTATGATGATATGTGAACGGTTTGGTAGAAGTATGGTAATAAAGGTGATGTGTTAAAGTTGTTAATAAGGTTTGATTCATGACTAGGGTGTTATATGAGGCAAACATGATTTATGAATTAGTGATGATAAATAACTGCTGAAAATGCTTCCAAAGTTGCAAGTATAGATCTAGGATAACATGTTTCGGGTCAGTTTGAATGATTATGCTTGATGAATAATTTGAATGTATGATGAACAGCATGAATATGAGTTAGAGGTGCCTTGAATATTTGAAAAACTTGTTGTTTGATCCAATTTGGTTAATTGTTAGACAAAGAAACATGTTTGTGCATTATCATTGGATAATACACCAAATCATGAAATTAGAATTCTATTGGTTAGTACAAGTCTTGCAGGTGTACCAGAATCAGCAGACAAACGAGTCGAGACCTCTGGTTTCGACTCGAGACAATTGAGTTACTACTCGAGACCAGAAGTCCACGACTCGAGACCTCCCTGTTGCAACTCGAGACCGCGTGTTCTCGAGTCGAGACCACCCTGTCTCGTCTGGGCTATTTGTCTACGTTATTGGGCCGAATTGTATGAACTGTTCATGTTTGTTACTGTTTAAATGGATTATGTGTTACTGAACATGTGATAGAACTGGCCCAATAACTTTATGTGATAAGTATGCTATGTGTTAGATACGTGTAGAATATACGTGACTTCTTTGTACCCAAACCTGACCTATACTGGTAACCATGTTAGGACGTGGTGACCAACGTGTTTGACCAAGTAAACTAAACTGCCGAGCAAGCCAAGGTGAGTTCATAACTTTTAAAGCATGCATTCCGGTGGTTTTGGGAAACGGAAACTTAAACAACGCTATCCCCTCGTAAGGGATACAAACCTACTTTCTTCCCCTTAAATGGGACTCTTAGTTAATTATTGTTTATACGGTAATGCAACAAGCAACACTAAACGAAACTCTATCACTTAAGTCCCTACCATTTAATACCGATTAGTCGCCGGGGCCTGGCGAACGGGTTATTAGTTAATAGCGCTATTTAGGTGTAACCAGCCTCACACCGACCCTTGTTACTGGGAACGGGAGTGAACTAATGTACTCTGGAAAACCGTCAATGATGATAGAACATTGACAAACGGGGCACTGCGGAAACGTACGGTTAGGTAAGTATTCGGTATTGCAAAAACAGTTTAGTCGCTTACTTATGGGGTAGCTCCCCATGGCATGTATAAACGGATAAATTAACTGGCGAAACAAGTTTTTGGTAAATAAAAACTGGACAACTCGTGAACTCGCCAACATTTTTGTTGATACCCTACTGCATGCTTTGCAGGTACCCAGTGACTCAGGAGCTTGCTGCTTGGGAATGTGTAGTGGTCGTCTAACCCATGTGTTGGGTTCTAAATAATCTTGAACTAAGAACTTTGTTTTGAAACTGGTTGGTTTATGCTTCCGCTGCTTACTTAGACTGTTACTTAAACTTAAACTTTTGGACTTTAAATTATGATGCTTACTAACCATTACGGTTGGTGAACTTTATTACTATTAACTAATGCTCAGTATGATTGATGGCTGGATCCTGGTCAGTCACGCCTCCAAGCGGTGGTACTCCGCATGTGGATTTTGGGGGTGTGACATAATGTCCCCCAATGTGTTCTTGGTTTCTCCACTGAATCCCACAAGAACTGAAGATCTTGGGATAATTTCTGATTCAGGGATGTTCATCTTTTTGAGGACATCAAGTTGAATGATGTTCACTGAGCTTCCTCCATCTATGAGAATCCTACGAACAAAATGGTTAGATATAAATAAAGTAATAGCAAGACCATCGTGATGAGGATCCTGAATATCCACACGGTCATCCTCATCAAAGGATATAACTTTCTCCTGTGTAAGGATCGAGGTTCGGATGGGTATGCCCCCATTATCCATCTTCGTTTCTTAAGCATGCCTCTTGGCTGCTGAAAAGGAAGTGCCACATATGTCTGATCCACCAGATATGAAGTTGATAATTTATGCATCAGCAGGAGGAGCAGGAGCTCTTTCTGGAACCTTTTCAGGATCCTGGATCCTTGACTTTTTCCTTCCAAACAGCTCCTTCAAATGCCCTTTGCTTAACAAATAACCAATCTCTTTCCTGAGTGCTATGCATTCGTCAGTGAGATGGCTGAAATCTTCATGATATGCACCCCATTCGGATTTGTCTTTTGTTGCAGCTGGCTTATCACTCTTTCTGGGCCATCTTGCTTTTTCACCTACATTCTGCATTGCAAGGATTAGTTCATTATTATCAACAGAAAAGCAATATTCAGAAATGGGAGGATAATCCTCATCATCCTCTTCTTGCTCCACGCATGCACGTTCTGATTATCAGACTTGTTGTATGATTTGGACTTGTTGTTCCTGAAGTAGGATCCTTGCTTTTCCTGCTTTGAGGATCCTGCCAGTCTTTCTTGGATCCTTTTATCATCCTCTAATCGGATGAATCTAAGGGCCCTGGTTCTTACTTCATCAAGATTCCTGCAAGGGGTCTGTTTTGGTCAAAAATTACCGAAGCAATTAAGTGATCAAATTAGTTAAGTGAGGTAGCGTGCTAAAAAATGTGTTGGAAATATGCTTGTTAAGTTGTTTAGAAAAACAGTTTTCAGGATACGGCTCAGGATATTGAGCTGTATCTACGATCAAACTATGAGCAAAAAGTAAAGGAAATGACACGAGATGTACGAGGAAAGCCCTTGATCAATCTAGATCGCCGACATAAAACCTCGGGAGCTGACAATCGCAACTGCCTAGTTCTTCTTATTACTTCAAACTTCAGGATACAGTGCAGGATATTGATCAGATCGCTAAGTGTTACAATGCTTTCTGTGAGTGTGAAAGTTTGCGAGAGAACAAGTGTGAGTGCGTAGTTAGTGTAGTTGTGATGTCCTATTCGATCTGACTTATCCATCTATTTATAGTTACAAAATTCAAACTAAAATTCCTATAAATATGGGATGCTCCTGAATATTCCATTAATAACGTTGTAGACCGGGTAAAGCGGTTTCAACGTCTTTATTCGAACAACTTGGACCGAGTCTCCCGGAGAAAGGGTCTTCATGAACGTTGGGCACCTAGGCTCGTACTCCTGTACATAATCCGTTAGTAATCCTGAGGATACCATTCAGGATGTTACCAATATCCTGAATCAGCATCCCGGATATAAACAAATATCACATAATCAAGATATAATCCAAGATATTTCTCAGGATATGGGCTCAGAATTTCACCCATAACAATTGTTCCCAAAAAATGTTACCGTTTAGTATGCTGACACTAACGGTTATATTTTTTACGAAGATCGAGGCAATTTAAGAGATTAGACCCATGATGTGACCTTTTGCAACTACACAACCTATATTTACTCATCACCTCCCTATAACTTCTCATCCTCATCCTTTTTTAACCATAAGTGATAAAGAAAAAGGTAAATACTTTCTCTCTGATCTTCATCTTTATCCCTCATTCTGTTCAGCATTCCGGCGAGAATATGACAAGGCAAACACGATCAAGCTTCGGCGACTCCGCCCCTTCATTCATCCAACAGAATCTTCTCCAAGAACCGGAGAAGGAAATATGTACCTTTGATAGTGCCCACTTGTCGGCTCTCATATCCTCCGGTATCTTCCCGGAAGGAACGGTATTCCGGCCGTTCGATCGGGAAATCCGGTCGGACATGGTTTCCGATGAGTGGTTGTGTTTTAGTGCCTTTCCTTTCACCTTAGGATTACGGTTCCCTTTCCCAGATTTTATCACTGAGTTTTTCAAAATTACCAAAATCTGTTTTAGCCAAACAATGCCGATGCTCTGGCGAGTCTTGTCTGTTCTTGATCAGATCAAGAAGAACCACATTCCTGAGCTTTCCGTTCATGACCTCCCCTTAGCATATCGGCTTAGATGACATGGATCTTGTAGATTTTTGTTTTATTCCACCTCCGGCGATCCGCTGATACTTCGTGCCACCAGGAATGAGGAGAAATGGCAATCCAAGTTCTTCTTTGTAAAAAGAGACTCCATCCCTGGTGGAACGGAATATCCGGAGAAGTGGTTGAGAGAGGGTAGGATTTAGGGTTTAAGAATGATCCTGCCTTATATCCTGTTTCATATCCTGAACTGACCAACTTTCTTTTTATTGTTTTACACAGCTGATTTCAGGAAGCTTGCACCACCCTTGCTGATTCACAGAAGAGAATTGACGCTATCAGACTCCTTCCAGAGGCTGAAAGAAGTTTTAACCCGTCTCCACCATCTCCAAGCCCTCTTTCCAGTGCAAACATGTCTGGTAAGGATCCTGCACAATATCCTGCATACATGTTTTTATTTGGCATATTTAGGAAAGAATTCTACTCCCTGTACGCAGACTCCAGAAAAGTCCCAATTCTCCTTGATCTTGACGAACTCGACAGTTACCCTACTCCAGTCATGGTCAAGAAAGAGACCCCAGCTTCCACCAGCTCCAAGTCGCTCCCGGCTCCTAAAGCTAATCCGAGGACTCGTGCTTCCACCGCAAAAAAAGTGGAAGAACTCCGAAGTTAGCACTCCAGGCTCCGAAGGGTTCTCTTATGATGAGCTCAGCTTCACTGATTCCTTGGAACCGATGACATCCTTCCTTAACAAGGTAATATCCCGACCCTATATCCTGCACATATATCCTGATAGAATATCCTGATAGGATATCCAGGTTAGCGAATATTGAATTATACGTGAATTTTGACTTACAGGGCCTCCAGCATCTACTCCATCTTTACAGCGATGCCTGTGGTACTGCTGCAGTCCATGAAGCCAGGATTAAACAGCTTGAAACTATTGTTGCCGACCAAGGTGCCATTGCTGAAGCGAAGACCCGGCACTATGAGGACAAGCTGAAGAAAGTAACCCAGGATGCTGAGATCAAGCTGGCCACTGTCTAAATGGAACATGAACAGGCCATGGTTTCTTTCCGGGAAGGAATCAAAGCTTCTGCCATCGTCTCCCTTCTACAAGCTCGTATTAAGATGGCTTATGAGGCCAAGAAGATAGGCCTTGAGTGCCCATCCTGGCCGGTCGAATCCTGGGTGGCAAAGCTGAAGGAGCTTGGAGGCAAGGTTGTGCCCCTTCCAGCTGAAGCTGGTGAATCCTCTAAGTCGACAGAGGTGGCAGACAAGGCTGGAGATAAGAAGGATGCTGGCGAGGATGATGCTCAGGATGATGGAACTGATGCTGAGGCTGAGAAGGTAGAGAAGGCTGGTGAAGATGCTGTTGTGTGAGAGCATACAAGTGGGCGATGATGGATGTACGTGCCAAGGCCGGAGCACACTTTTTTAAATTTGATCTTTGGCTTGTAACCCAAAACAATTTACTTTTCCTGCATTTTACTTTTCTGCACTTGAACAATATGATGACCAAAGGTGGAGGGATCCTGAGTTTCAGGACGAAGCCCTTGGTCATCACCGTTAGTATGTTTTTCTTATGAACAATATAACAGTTGGAGGTGGATGGGTCTCGGTTTGAGACGAAGCCTTCAACTGTTAAGTAAATACGATAAGGAACTATTAGTGCTCTTAGTGGATGGACCTTGGTTTGAGGTGAAACTAAGAGCACATCTTTTGGTATGTTAATAATATAACTTCCTTTTGCCTTTATTTCTGTTGTTACTACTTTAGTGTTTAAACTTTACTTATAAAAATAGTTAAATTTGGACAATCTTGGGAACATATTGCAAGAATATCCTGAGAGATATCCTACTCAGGATACTGCCTCGCAACTTATAAATCTTAAGCTATAAAAAGGAGAGATCACCGAATACTCCCGGAGAGTCAATTCCATCCTTCAATCACAGGAATGTCCCTAGTGCATAAATTTAAATCCATCTTTCAAATTGTATGATGTATGTCCCCTGTGTTTAACATGGTCATACTTTAGTTTGACTGCATAAACCTTGAATACCCTGGGGTAAACCCTTAATATCCTGGGATGAACCTTGACATCCTAGGGATAAACCCTGATATCCTGGGGATAAACCCTAATATCCTGGGGATAAACCCTTAATATCCTGGGGATAAACCCTAATATCTATGCGCTACAGGCGAGAGTGTATAAACTCCAAGTCTTAGAAAGGTGAAAACCTTTAAACCTTAGAGGGTATGAAAATACCCTTTCGTGAGAGAGGGTGATCAATCCTCATATACCTTTAGGATCTAGGATATAGCCAATAGTAACGAAATTGTCAGCCACTTTTACATGAACTGGTCCCGTTACCTTGAACTATCCCCAGACGACTTGCGCTCCAGGCGGGGTGTTCAAACCCAATCCGAGAGAAAGGTGAATACCTTTAAACCTTAGAAGGGATCAGGATCCCTTAACCATGAGAGAGGGGGCCAATCCTCTAATCCTTCGAGATATCCTGAGCTTATATCCTGGAGCTATATCCTGAGACATATCCTGCAAAACAACCTTAAACTAAGGTGGGCTAACACCCCTCCGATGCCTAAGTCAGTAATAGGTTTAGGATAATAAACGAATTCAAATATATCTAAGAAAGATAGAACACATACCATTCTGAGATAGAAATTAAATTCTATTCTTACTTGAAATAGAGCTTTAAGTGTATAGCATTCCAGGATCTTGGTAGCATATCCCCCTCCATACTCCTGAGCCGATAGTCTCCTTTTCCTGATTCTGATTCAACCTCATATGGTCCTTCCCATTTCGGAGCCAGTTTTCCATCGGCAGGATTAGTGGTATTTTGAAAAGCCTTTCTTAACACCCAATCTCCAACTCTGAAACTTCTAGTCCTTATATTCTTGTTGTATGCTCTGGATATCCTTTGTTGATATGCTGACATCCTTAACTTTGCTGCATCTCTCGTTTCGTCAACGGTGTCCAAATCTTGGCACAAAGCTTCAGGATTCTGCTCAGGATCCCAGAGGATAGATCTTGCAGTAGGTATTACCATCTCTGTTGGGATCACTGCTTCTGCTCCAAACACCAAGGAAAGGGAGTCTGGCCTGTTGCATTCTTTACTGTTGTTCTATCAGCCCACAAAACAAAGGGTAGTTCTTCTTCCCATCTTCCTTTCTTGGCCCCTAATCTCTTCTTCAAGTTGTTGACAATTATCTTGTTTGAGGATTCAGCTTGTCCATTTGCTTGAGGATGTACCAGGGTAGATGTGATCATTTTGATTCCCCAACTTTTGCAAAAGTCAGTGGTCCTCTTGCTTATAAACTGGGATCCATTGTCACAAATGATTTCAGCTGGTACTCCAAACCTGGTCAGGATATTCCTCTTTATAAAGGATACTACTTCTTGGTCTCTGACTTGAACAAATGCTTCAGCCTCCACCCACTTAGAGAAATAATCAGTCATTGCCAGCATAAAGACTTTTCCTCCTGGAGCTTTTGGTAATTTCCCTACTATGTCCATTCCCTGTTTCATGAATGGCCAAGGGGAAGCTATAGGATATAGTGGTTCAGCTGGTTGATGTAGTATGTTACTATGCCTTTGACATGCATCACACCTTCGAGCATATTCTGCAGCATATTTCCTAATTGTTGGCCAAAAGTATCCTGTTCTCAATATTTTTTAGAATAATGACCTGCCCCCAATATGGTTACCACAATCCCCTTCATGTATATCCTGAAGCACTTCTTTAGTTTCGGGATCCTCCAAGCACCTTAAATATGGTCCTGCAAGAGATTTCTTATACAAAATATTATTTATAATGGTGAATCGTGATACCTTCATCCTAAATGCCTTAGGATTTTCGTCTTTAGGGATGTGTCCTTCCTTGAGATATCTTATGATTGGAGCCGTCCAGGATTTAGGATCCTCCTCAGGATATTCAGCAACAGGATCCTGGATACATACTACTTCTTTATCCTGAGGATTCGTTGCAGGATACAAGATATGCAATATTGGTATTTGGGTCCCTTCTGGTATCTTGACCGATGATCCCAGATTTGCTAAGGCATCCACTTCAGCGTTATCTTCCCTTGGTACCTGTTGAAGTGTAAAAACATCGAAATATCCTGCTAATTTTTTGAGAATATCGAGGTATTCAATTAATTTCTCACCCTTAACTGCATAGGATCCATTAAAATGATTAGTGATTAACAAGGAGTCAACATATACTTGCAGATTCTTGATATTCATATTTTTAGCCAATTCTAATCCTGCAATTAAAGCCTCATACTCTGCTTCATTATCAGTAGCAGAGAATTCACACCTAATAGCCTGGGGTAATATGTCCCCCTGTGGCGATTTTAGTAGTATTCCCAATCCTACTCCTCTAACATTAGATGCTCCATCGGTATATAATGTCCAGGATCCTGAGGATTCTCCTAATTGTTGGACTTCTAGGTCTACCTCGTCCTGAATATCACTACTGAAATCAGCCACAAAGTCAGCTAGTGTGTCACACCCCAACCAATGGCGGAAACATCGGGATGAGACGAAGTGTGAAGATTGCTAGAGACATCATAACGCTATTTGTGACGATAATTAAATAATTCCCATTTCATTTCATAACTTCAAATTGTCAACATTACATAAACTCAAATAACAACAAGTTCAAAAGAAATACATAACAACATAAGCAAAATTGATACAACATATTAAACCTAAACGTCTATATGTATATCTAGGCATCAACGCTACTTCTTTTCATAGCATCGTCATCATCAACCTGTAACATGTTTAAAATACAATTCAATGCAAAAGCAAAGGCGAGTATACAAGTTTGGTACGTACATAACAAAAGATAAGTTTTAAACAATTCCTCATAGCGAGCATATGATTCAAGATAAACAATAAATTTGGCATGTGTCTAACATATCAAACCAATAATGAAACGGAAGATGCTCATGACATAACCACAAGTTTACGGGCGGGTCGTTAATCCTATAGCGCTACATATATCACGGTTAGGCTTGTACGAAGTTAATGATAAGTTTAACACATAAGTATCACCCAAGTTTAAAGCATCAAGCAATCACGTATACAAGCATGTTATAGGAATGTTCATGTGTTTAAGCAAAATGTTCATTTGTAAGTTTTGATAAGTAAACATGTTACACCCCAAAAGTGGTAAAAGTAAAGTGGGGAATACGGGTATACTCACGGTTTTGCAAGTTTTCCTACTTGAATCCATGAAGAGTTGGTTGATGGAGGGAACACCAAGTTATCCTACAAGAGGAAAATCAAGGTGTATGAGTAATTGGGAAGAATGATGGGACATTTGGACTTAAGATTCAAAGAATGACAAAGTAAATATTATGAAAATATTCACTATGGTATTAGCACTTGTCTTGACACTATAGTAATCCCTAGGGATTGTATGTGATTTCATAGGTTCAAGGCCTATTAGAATCGTGACAAGGAACTATACTCATAATGATAAACTTAGTAACTTGGTAGATGATTTATTTAATCACTATCAAGGGTTCGGTTTGAGGATATTTATAGTTATACATAATAATATATTTAGTCATGTAGGAGGCGGGAGGTTAAACCTTCCACTTTGGTACCTCTTGGTGTCATATAAGTCAAGTAGGAGGTGGGAGGTGAAATCCTCCACTTTGGTACCTCGAGTAATATGTTAACATATAGGTCATGTAGGAGGTAGGAAGGGGAACCTTCCATTTAGGAACCTCATAGATGTGTACAAGAAATAATACAACTAATCTAAGCAAAACATCAAGTGATGTGTGGACTTGTTATGTAGGTTAGCCTAGGCTAGCCAAGTAGTCACACTACCTTCAAGTTCAAGACTTGACACCACTTGCAAGCTATTAACTTGATTAAAACAGAAAGTTTAGAGTGTTTAGACACTCCTATTAAGTGTAAATCAACCTTGGTTTAGCTTTACTAGTCATGTTATGGACTAGAAGCATAAGAACACAAGCTTGCTTTGTAGTATTCAAAGTTTAAGAAAGTTGAAAACAAAACAGAAAGTTCTTGGACCATTTCAGGCGTTTCTAAGTCTGATTTCTCCAAGGAGAAACCAAGGAATCAAACCCAAGGATTATCCAAGTAATTAGGAAGAAGAACCAAGTGTTTTGGTTAAGATTTGAGCAAGTTATGCTCACTTTAGTAAGATGATATGAATCTGTCCAACTTCAGAATTTTTGCAAGATCTTGAGAGTGTTTAGGAGAGATTTGAGGGTTGTGAAAGTGTAGAAATGCTTGGAGGAGATGGGTATTTATAGGGGATAAGTTTAGGGTTGATTGGAGGTGATTAGAGGTGGATTAGAGGTGATTGGGGGAGGAGGTTTGATGGGATTTCGTGCAAAAACGCGGAAGAAACACATTCTGCCCGCCCAGATACCCCTTACGGACCGTAAGGGTGGTGGCTTACGGTCCGTAAGCCTTGGCAGACCACAATATATATATTTTTTTTGTTTTAAAGCTTGCAACTTGTCCCAATGATATAGTTTACGTGTTTTATGACCTTTTTAGGGTATTTTAGCATATAAAGCATGTATCAAGTGTACCTCAAGCATCAAAAGACTAACATTAAGTATAGGACTCGTATGTAATCGCGGTATCAAGTATGAATGTCGCGTATTTATGAAATCAACGTATGTTTGTAAGTATCACGAGTAAGTATCAAATTGTTTCACCATCAAATGTATAACTATGTATGAAGCATGTATAACACGTATTTAAAGAAATGCAAGTTTTCATTCATGATTCAAGTCTCGATTTTACAACGATTACAAAGAAGGAACGATTACAAGAGCACAAGGTTTCCAAAAATAGAAACACGTACAAGACTTGCTAAAAATGGAAAGTACAAATAAGCGAGGCGTTACATAGTGCCTGCGATTTTATGGCACTTCTGGGTTCGTACACTAAGTCATAAGCACTTAACTTTACTGACCACTTGGCCATCCTGCCTGACATCTCGGGTTTCCTAAGCACATTTTTGACAGGATAATTGGTCTTAACATGAATTCTATGTGTCTCAAAGTAATGTCTAAGCTTCGTTGATGCCATAACTAATGCTAGTATCAACTTTTCTAAATGAGAATATCTAGTTTCAGCATCTAACAAACTTTTACTAACATAATAAACAGGATATTGCTGACCTTCATGATCCTTTATAAGGACGGCACTTATAGCATTCCCTGATACTGCGAGGTATAGGGACAGTGGTTCACCATTTTCAGGCTTCATCAATAGAGGTGCAGTTGAAAGATACTGCTTCAAATCCTGCAGAGCTGCTTCATGCTTCTCTCCCCATTCGAACTTCTTGTTTTTCTTCAGGATATCATAAAATTCTTTGCATTTTTCGGAGGATCTTGAAATAAATCTGTTCAATGCTGCGACTCGCCCTGTTAATCGTTGAACATCCTTCATATTTGAAGGTGATGTGATATCCAAGATGGTTTTAATCTGCTCCGGGCTTGCCTCTATTCCTCTTTTGGTCACCATATATCCTAGAAACTTTCCTGCCCCCACACCGAAATGGCACTTGGCAGGATTCAACTTCATGTTATACTAATCCAGGATATCAAATGCTCCCTTAATATCCTGGAGGTGATCCTCAGCCTTTTTAGATTTCACCACCATATCGTCGATGTATACCTCCATTATGTCCCCCAGCTTATCTTTGAACATCATGTTCACCAATCTTTGGTATGTTGCACCTGCATTTTTCAAACCAAAGGGCATAGCAGTATAACAATAAATACATGTTGGTGTCATGAAGGCAGTATCCTCCTGGTCCGAAGGCTCCATTTGAATCTGCTGAAATCCTGAGGATGCATCCATGAAGGTTAACATCTCATGGCCGGCAGTAGCATCCACCATTGCATCAATATGAGGAAGAGGAAATGGGTCTTTGGGACAAGCCTTATTCAAGTCTGTGTAATCTACACAGACTCTCCATTTCCCATTTTTCTTCTGTACCACAACTACATTTGCCAGCCATCTTGGGAACTTGACCTCCCTGATCATTTTGGACTTCAACAATCTTTCAACTTCCTCTTGGATAATTGTATTTCGTTCAGGAGCAAACTTCCTTCTCTTTTGCTGAACAGGCTTGAACGACCTGTCAATTCCAAGCATGTGAGTGATAATGTCTTTGGATATACCTGTCATATCCTCATGCCTCCATGAAAATGTTGACATCCTGCACTTCAAAAAGTTAGTTGACTGTTCTTCAATATCCTGAGGGATATTGGTTCCTACGAGCACCGAGATATCAGGATTATCTTGATCCAGGATAACTTTCTTCATATCCTGCTCTGAAGCCTCCACGATATCATGGGCCCGCATCTTTAATTGCTATGCTGTACTAGGCTTGGTTGAGGATTTCATTGAGGATGAGTAACATTCTTTCGCCTCCTGCTGATCACTATCAACCTTGACAACCCCCCAAGGGGTAGGGATCCTGATGCATTGATGATAAGTTGATGGTACGGCCTTCATATCATGGATCCATGGCCTGCCCAGTATAATGTTATAGCAGGATAGGGAGTCCATTACACAGAAACGTTGTATTGAGTTGACCCCCTCAACATATACTGGTAACTTTATCTCTCCCACTGTGTTCCTGGCCTCTCCGCTGAACCCAACAAGCACGGTGGATTTCGAAGTGATATCCATCGGAGATACATTCATTCTCTTCAAAGTTTCTAGTTGGATTATGTTGACGGAGCTACCATTATCCACCAATATCCTGCGTACAAAATGGTTAGCCACGTATAATGTTATTACAAGAGCATCATGGTGAGGATCCTGGACAGTATCCCTGTCATCACTATCGAAAGTGATCACTTTATCTGTTGTGAGGGTAGTCATCCTGGCTGGTTTGTCTCCCCTTTCGGTCTTGGCCTCTTTTGCATGTCTCTTGGCAGCAGAATACGAAGTCCCACAAATGTTGGATCCTCCTGAAATAAAGTTGATTATCTTGGCATCCGCAGGAGGTGATGCTGCTCGTTCAGGATCCTTCTCAGTATCCTGACCCTTATTCTTCTTTCTTCCTAAGAGATCCTTCAGATATCCCTTGCTAAGAAGATAGCTTATTTCTTTTCTTAGAGCAATACAATCCTCAGTTATATGTCCAAAATCTTCGTGGAAGGCACACCATTTCGATTTATCCTTCTAATCAGCTTTTTGTTGATTCTTTCGAGGCCACCTAGCTTTGTCTCCTAAACCCTGCATAGCATACATTAATTCAGGAATGTTAACAGAAAAACAATATTCGGATAACTCAGGATATTCTTCAGGATCCTCGTCTTCAACAGCATTCACTTTCTTGTTTTCATTTCTACCATACGGCTTAGAGCGATATGGTTTAAATGAGGATTCTGACTTCCTATTAGTTGACTCATAGGTAGTGGATGAATTCATCCTCTCTTGCATTTTCTTATCATCTTCCAGCCTGATATATCTCAAGGCCCTGTTTCGAGCTTCGTCCAAGTTCCTGCAAGGATTCATCACAAGATCTTGATAAAACTGGGAATCATTTTGTAGTCCCATCTTGAATGCTTGGACTGCTGTAGCAACATCAAGGTGTGGGATATCCAAGGATTCCCTGCTGAATTTGTTCACATAATCCCTTAGGGATTCTTGAGGTCCTTGAGTTATCCTGTAAAGATCACTTGTTAGTTTTTCAAAACTCCGACTACAAGAAAATTGACTATTAAATAAGTTCACTAAGCGAGCAAATGATGTGATCGAATGCGGAGGAACATTTAAGAGCCATTTCAAGGCAGATCCTGTTAAGATAGAACCAAAGCCCTTGCTTAGGCACGCTTCCTTGAGCTCCGGAGGAATAGGATTAATTTCCATTCTTTCCCTATACTGGGAAATATGCTCTTCAGGATCCGTAGTCCCATCATAGAGCTTCATGTTGGGGGTTTGAAATCTCTTCGGGATCTCAGCATCACATATAGGATATGCGAAACGAGATACCCTGTGACTGTCTTGGGACACTTCCGGAATTGGCTGGACCACTCCAGGTACACTGGATATCATGTCCTTCAACTTCTAAAGTTCCCTAGTAAATGTTGACGTCATACCTGCATCCTGCAAAGACCCACCATTGTTAGTAGCATGAATATTATTATTTGACACGATACCAGTCTGAGGATTCTGGCCATATCCTAAAGCATATACTGAGCTCCTCACATTCGACATCCTGATCGAGGAGGGTATTTCAGGAGTATGATTCTGGGAATGGCTAGGCACAATTTTCCCCCTATTATCCTCAGTATACACAGCCGAACTGATGTTCAAAGTTCTGGGTTGTAAAGGAGTGACAATGTCCTCAGCAGATCTGCTCGAGCCAGATTTTAAGAGTTGTATTTCTCTTAACAGCATTTGGTTTGTTTCCTGTTGCTGCCTCATTTGTACCTGCACACTTCCAAATAAGGTTAGAATTTCATCATTAGAGGCTAAAACGGGAGCGGATCCCCGAATACTCCGAGTAGGGATAATATCCTGAGGTTGTGAAGAAGCCGGCATCCTTGGAGGAGGTGGCGGAAGCACCGAACCAGTAGTAGCAGAAGTTGTAGCAGACACAGTGGAGGAGCTCATGTTTGATCTTGAGGCCATTGTAAACAATGTGGCAAAAAGTTTTGAAAACAGAAAACCAATTAACGATTTTACAAAGATTTTTAGTAAAGATAGCACCACTTGCCCCACGGTGGGCGCCAAATTGTTTTGGTCAAAAATTACCGAAGCAATTAAGTGATCAAACTAGTTAAGTGAGGTAGCGTGCTAAAAAATGTGTTGGAAATATGCTTGTTAAGTTGTTTAGAAAAACAGTTTTCAGGATACGGCTCAGGATATTGAGCTGTATCTACGATCAAACTATGAGCAAAAAGTAAAGGAAATGACACGAGATGTACGAGGAAAGCCCTTGATCAATCCAGATCGCCGGCATAAAACCTCGGGAGCTGACAATCGCAGCTGCCTAGTTCTTCTTATTACTTCAAACTTCAGAAACAATGCATGATATTGATCAGATCGCTAAGTGTTACAATGCTTTCTGTGAGAGTGAAAGTTTGCGAGAGAACAAGTGTGAGTGCGTAGTGAGTGTAGTTGTGATGTCCTATTCGATCTTACTTATCCATCTATTTATAGTTACAAAATACAAACTAAAATTCCTATAAATATGGGATGCTCCCGAATATTCCATTAATAACGTTGTAGACCGGGTAAAGCGGTTTCAACGTCTTTATTCGAACAACTTGGACCGAGTCTCCCGGAGAAAGGGTCTTCATGAACGTTGGGCACCTAGGCTCGTACTCCTGCACATAATCCGTTAGTAATCCTGTGGATACCATTCAGGATGTTACCAATATCCTGAATCAGCATCCCGGATATAAACAAATATCACATAATCAAGATATAATCCAAGATATTTCTCAGGATATGGGCTCAGAATTTCACCCATAACAGGGTCATGACAAGATCATCATAGAACTGTGAATCCTTAAGTAAACCCATTTTGAAAGCTTCTGCAGCCGTAGCAATATCCAAATTAGGAATCTCTAAGGATTCTCTACTGAATTTAGTGATATAATCTCTAAGTGATTCATCTTGACCTTGTGTTACCCTATATAGATCACTAGTTAAACGTTCAAACCTCCTACAGCATGAGAATTGGCTATTAAACAAATTAACTAGATTAGCAAATGAAGTAATAGAGTAAGGGGGAAGACTTAGCAGCCATTTAAGAGCTGATCCTGTCAGTGTGGATCCGAAACCCTTGAATAGACATGCTTCTTTTAACAGGATCCTGGATACTTACTACTTCTTTATCCTGAGGATTTGTTACAGGATACAAGATATGCAATATTGGTATTTGGGTCCCTTCTGGTATCTTGACCGATGATCCCAGATTTGCTAAGGCATCCGCTTCAGCATTATCTTCCCTTGGTACCTATTGAAGTGTAAAAACATCGAAATATCCTGCTAATTTTTTGAGAATATCGAGGTATTCGATTAATTTCTCACCCTTAACTGCATAGGATCCATTAAAATGATTAGTGATTAACAAGGAGTCAACATATACTTGCAGATTCTTGATATTCATATTTTTAGCCAGTTCTAATCCTGCAATTAAAGCCTCATACTCTGCTTCATTATTAGTAGCAGAGAATTCACACCTAATAGCCTGGGGTAATATGTCCCCCTATGGCGATTTTAGTGGTATTCCCCAATCCTACTCCTCTAACATTAGATGCTCCATCGGTATATAATGTCTAGGATCTTGAGGATTCTCCTAATTGTTGGACTTCTAGGTCTACCTCATCCTGAATATCACTACTGAAATCAGCCACAAAGTCAGCTAGTGCCTGCGATTTTATGGCACTTCTGGGTTCGTACACTAAGTCATAAGCACTTAACTTTACTGACCACTTGGCCATCCTGCCTGACATCTCGGGTTTCCTAAGCACATTTTTGACAGGATAATTGGTCTTAACATGAATTCTATGTGTCTCAAAGTAATGTCTAAGCTTTGTTGATGCCATAACTAATGGTAGTATCAACTTTTCTAAATGGGAATATCTAATTTCAGCATCTAACAAACTTTTACTAACATAATAAACAGGATATTGCTGACCTTCAAGATCCTTTATAAGGACGACACTTACAGCATTCCCTGATACTGCGAGGTATATGGACAGTGGTTCACCATTTTCAGGCTTCATCAATAGAGGTGCAGTTGAAAGATACTGCTTCAAATCCTGCAGGGCTGCTTCATGCTTCTCTCCCCATTCGAACTTCTTGTTTTTCTTTAGGATATCATAAAATTCTTTGCATTTTTCAGAGGATCTTGAAATAAATCTGTTCAATGCTGCGACTCGCCCTGTTAATCGTTGAACATCCTTCATATTTGAAGGTGATTTGATATCCAAGATGGCTTTAATCTGCTCCGAGCTTGCCTCTATTCCTCTTTTGGTCACCAAATATCCTAGAAACTTTCCTGCCCCCACTCCGAAATGGCACTTAGCAGGATTCAGCTTCATGTTATACTAATCCAGGATATCAAATGCTCCCTTAATATCCTGGAGGTGATCCTCAACCTTTTTAGTTTTCACCACCATATCGTCGATGTATACCTCCATTGTGTCCCCCAGCTTATCTTTGAACATAATGTTCACCAATCTTTGGTATATTGCACCTGCATTTTTCAAACCAAAGGGCATAGCAGTATAACAATAAATGCCTGTTGGTGTCATGAAGGCAGTATCCTCCTGGTCTGAAGGCTCCATTTGAATCTGCTGAAATCCTGAGGATGCATCCATGAAGGTTAACATCTCATGGCCGGCAGTAGCATCCACCATTGCATCAATATGAGGAAGAGGAAATGGGTCTTTGGGACAAGCCTTATTCAAGTCTGTGTAATCTACACAGACTCTCCATTTCCCATTTTTCTTCTATACCACAACTACATTTGCCAGCCATCTTGGGAACTTGACCTCCCAGATCATTTTGGACTTCAACAATCTTTCAACTTCCTCTTGGATAATTGTATTTCGTTCAGGAGCAAACTTCCTTCTCTTTTGCTGAACAGGCTTGAACGACCTGTCAATTCCTAGCTTGTGAGTGATAATGTCTTTGGATATACCTGCCATATCCTCATGCCTCCATACAAATGTTGACATCCAACACTTCAAAAAGTTAGTTAAGTGTTCTTCAATATCCTGAGGGATATTGGTTCCTACGAGCACCGAGATATCAGGATTATCTTGATCCAGGATAACTTTCTTCATATCCTGCTCTGAAGCCTCCACGATATCCTAGGCCCGCATCTTTAATTGCTATGCTGTACTAGGCTTGGTTGAGGATTTCATTGAGGATGAGTAACATTCTTTCGCCTCTTGCTGATCACTATCAACCTTGACAACCCCCCAAGGGGTAGGGATCTTGATGCATTGATGATAAGTTGATGGTACGGCCTTCATATCATGGATCCATGGCCTGCCCAGTATAATGTTATAGCAGGATAGGGAGTCCATTACACAGAAACGTTGTATTGAGTTGACCCCCTCAACATATACTAGTAACTTTATCTCTCCCACTGTGTTCCTGGCCTCTCCGCTGAACCCAACAAGCATGGTGGATTTCGAAATGATATCCATCGGAGATACATTCATTCTCTTCAAAGTTTCTAGTTGGATTATGTTGACGGAGCTACCATTATCCACCAATATCCTGCGTACAAAATGGTTAGCCACGTATAATGTTATTACAAGAGCATCATGGCGAGGATCATGGACAGTATCCCTGTCATCACTATCAAAAGTGATCACTTTATCAGTTGTGAGGGTAGTCATCATGGCTGGTTTGTCTCCCCTTTCGGTCATGGCCTCTTTTGCATGTCTCTTGGCCGCAGAATACGAAGTCCCACAAATGTCGGATCCTCCTGAAATAAAGTTGATTATCTTGGCATCCGCAGGAGGTGATGCTGCTCGTTCAGGATCCTTCTCAGGATCCTTCTCAGTATCCTGACCCTTATTCTTCTTTCTTCCTAAGAGATCCTTCAGATATCCCTTGCTAAGAAGATAGCTTATTTCTTTTCTTAGAGCAATACAATCCTCAGTTATATGTCCAAAATCTTCGTGGAAGGCACACCATTTCGATTTATCCTTCCAATCAGCTTTTTGTTGATTCTTTCGAGGCCACCTAGCTTTGTCTCCTAAACCCTGCATAGCATACATTAATTCAGGAATGTTAACAGAAAAACAATATTCGGATAACTCAGGATATCCTTCAGGATCCTCGTCTTCAACAGCATTCACTTTCTTGTTTTCATTTCTACCATACGGCTTAGAGCGATATGGTTTAAATGAGGATTCTGACTTCCTATTAGTTGACTCATAGGTAGTGGATGAATTCATCCTCTCTTGCATTTTCTTATCATCTTCTAGCCTGATATATCTCAAGGCCCTTTTTCGAGCTTCTTCCAAGTTCCTGGGAATCCTTTTGTAGTCCCATCTTGAATGCTTGGACTGCTGTAGCAACATCAAAGTGTGGGATATCCAAGGATTCCCTGCTGAATTTGTTCACATAATCCCTTAGGGATTCTTGAGGTCCTTGAGTTATCCTGTAAAGATCACTTGTTAGTTTTTCAAAACTCCGACTACAAGAAAATTGACTATTAAATAAGTTCACTAAGTGAGCAAATGATGTGATCGAATGCGGAGGAACATTTAAGAGCCATTTCAAGGTTGATCCTGTTAAGGTAGAACCAAAGCCCTTGCATACCACGCTTCCTTGAGCTCCGGAGGAATAGGATTAATTTCCATTCTTTCCCTATACTGGGCAATATGCTCTTCAGGATCCGTAGTCCCATCATAGAGCTTCATGTTAGGGGTTTGAAATCTCTTCGGGATCTCAGCATCACAGATAGGATATGCGAAACGAGATATCCTGTGACTGTCTTGGGACACTTCCGGAATTGGCTAGACCACTCCAGGTACACTGGATACCATTTCCTTCAACTTCTGAAGTTCCCTAGTAAATGTTTACGTCATACCTGCATCCTGCAAAGACCCACCATTGTTAGTAGCATGAATATTATTATTTGACACGTTACCAGTCTGAGGATTCTGGCCATATCCTGAAGCATATCCTGAGCTCCTCACAGTCGACATCCTGATCGAGGAGGGTATTTCAGGAGTATGATTCTGGGAAAGGCTAGGCACAATATTCCCCCTATTATCCTCAGTATACACAGCCGAACTGAAGTTCAAAGTTCTGGGTTGTAAAGGAGTGACAATGTCCTCAGCAGATCTGCTCGAGCCAGATTTTAAGAGTTGTATTTCTCTTAACAGCATTTGGTTTGTTTCCTGTTGCTGCCTCATTTGTTCCTGCACACTTCCAAATAAGGTTTGAATTTCGTCATTAGAGGCTAAAACGGGAGCGGATCCCTGAATACTCCGAGTAGGGATAATATCCTGAGGTTGTGAAGATGCCGGCATCCTTGGAGGAGGTGGCGGAAGCACTGAACCAGTAGTAGCAGAAGTTGTAGCAGACACAGTGGAGGAGCTCATGTTTGATCTTGAGGCCATTGTAAACAATGTGGCAAAAAGTTTTGAAAACTGAAAACCAATTAACAATTTTACAAAGATTTTTAGTAAAGATAGCACCACTTGCCCCACGGTGGGCGCCAAATTGTTTTGGTCAAAAATTACCGAAGCAATTAAGTGATTAAATTAGTTAAGTGAGGTAGCGTGCTAAAAAATGTGTTGGAAATATGCTTGTTAAGTTGTTTAGAAAAACAGTTTTCAGGATACGGCTCAGGATATTAAGCTGTATCTACGATCAAACTATGAGCAAAAAGTAAAGGAAATGACACGAGATGTACGAGGAAAGCCCTTGATCAATCTAGATCGCCGACATAAAACCTCGGGAGCTGACAATCACAGCTTCCTAGTTCTTCTTATTACTTCAAACTTCAGGATACAGTGTAGGATATTGATCAGATCGCTAAGTGTTACAATGCTTTCTGTGAGAGTGAAAGTTTGCGAGAGAACAAGTGTGAGTGCGTAGTGAGTGTAGTTGTGATTTCCTATTCGATCTGACTTATCCATCTATTTATAGTTACAAAATACAAACTAAAATTCCTATAAATATGGGATGCTCCTGAATATTCCATTAATAACGTTGTAGACCGGGTAAAGCGGTTTCAACGTCTTTATTCGAACAACTTGGACCGAGTCTCCCGGAGAAAGGGTCTTCATGAACGTTGGGCACCTAGGCTCGTACTCCTGCACATAATCCGTTAGTAATCCTGAGGATACCATTCAGGATGTTACCAATATCCTGAATCAGCATCCCGGATATAAACAAATATCACATAATCAAGATATAATCCAAGATATTTCTCAGGATATGGGCTCAGAATTTCACCTGTAACACCCCGTGTTTTCGTAAGTGAAAGTCAAAGTCAAGGTCGAAGTCAACGACCGATTTCGCGCAACTTGACTCATAGAAGTTTCTTTATTTTATTTGTATTATGTTGAGTAAGTGTCGTTAATGCAATAATCGATGTGTGTTAATCGTTAATCAACCGACTTACGACTTTGAATTATAGGAAGTAACAATGCGATAAAGTTAACAAATCAATAATCAAGCTATGCTAATCGAATCGACTTCTAATCGCAACTCGAGCTACAAATTGTACTTGTTATTATACGTGTGTGTGTGCTTTAAGTGTTACCTGTGCATGTTTATTTAAGTTGTGTTGTGATAATCAAGCGAGCCCAATCGAAACTCGAAATCTAACTGGAAATGCAATCGAACTCGAATCGTAAACGAACCATGATAAATGGTGGAAAAAAGATTATGTGACATATGAGTGTTCGGGACTGAGAGTAATTTGACAGGGAAACCCTATCGTATCGTACCGCTCGCAATCGAAATTGAAATATCAAAAATCGTCACGCGAAACACTCGAAAGGTGCGACCGATCGATCAGGCTCCCAGCCGATCGAACAGCCAGCCGAACGGACTGCTGTCCGATCGAACAGGCTGTCCGATCAAGTTGCCTGGCCGATCGGCCAGCACTTACCCCTTTTGGCATCCTATAAATACCCCTGTCATTGTCATTCTTTCCACTTTTTGAAACCTCTGACCGACCAGCACGCTCAGCTCACCTTTTCGCAGATTTCTCTCGATTCCGGTAAGTTTTCGTCCTAATTCTTGTCCTTTCTTGATCTATACACACTTCTACACCTTTCTATCTTTCAAATCTTAACTTTTAACCGTGAAATCATCAAGAATCAAGTATTCTAGGATGATGTCATCATGGGTTCTTGAAGAACTTCATGTTTAGGCCTCAATCCACCAAGAATGACTTGGATCTAGCCGATTTCCACATAAACAAACAAAGATTATTCATAAGATCTAAACTTATCACTCAATAACTTCAAAACCTGTAGAAACGGACCCTGAGCCGGTTACAAATCACTTCGGTGGTTGTATGGCTCAAGATCCGGATCCTACCTATGAGGTTAACCGGTTACGGGTTAAACGTTAAACCCCGTTCCGAACAGTTCACTGGCCGGGTTTGGGTGATTCCTGCCCGTGCAGGGGAAACAAGTAAGAACGAGAGTTCTACGTTTCGACTCGTTGTCAAAATACCTCAATATAACGACAAACAAACCAGAACGACCAAGTGTTTGACGGAAGGGCTGACCAGGTCAGGAGGCTGACCGATCGGACTGCTGTCCGAACGAACAGCCAACCGATCGAATAGCCAGCCGATCGACCAGCTAGCCGATCGGCTAACACAGGGTCCCACACAAATTGGAAGACTAGTATTGAACGAACTGTTGTTCGATCGAACACCTGTCCGATCAGATTACTCTTCAGATCATGAGATACTATGCTTCAATAATTGATCGATTTTTCAACATGTTCAATGCACTCGGAGTGCCAACCGATCGAACAGCCGTCCGATCCGGTGATACCCTATTGTTCGATCGAACAGCAGTTGTGCTATTCGATCGATCAACTATCCGATCCACTGCACCATGCTTTATATTTTCATTTAAAGTCTTTGGCTAGTTGCCCTGTCCGATCGAACACCTGTCCGATCGAAAACCTGACCGATCCAAAGACTAAACATTGCAACTCATTTGAATATCTAGCCGATCGGGTTGCCGGCCGATCGAACGACCGATCGACCGACCGACCTGAAAGGTAAAGATACTTCAAAGTTTTCAAATGCTACAACGAAAACTTCAAAAGTCAAACCATTATACACAAACACATACTACCTATGGGAAGAAACAATCCACTCAAACAGCCATCCGATCGGCCTACCGACCGACCGGACAGCGGATTGTCAACCAAACGGTCAGCCGTTCGATCGAACTACCGTCCGATCGACCAGTTGTCCGACCCTACAACACTCGTTTTCCGTTTTACGCTTTACTTATAGTTATGCTACCGAATCTATTCAGGCTAACCGTACTCGCTAAGCGCTCCCTTCAATCCATTAATCGCTGTGAGTATACCCGATCCCTTTTTGCTTTAAGCACTTTTGGGTGTTACATACATTATGAATATTCAAACTACAACTATCACACTACTCAAACTATTTGAACGCTAACCGTTAATGCATGTTATACGTGGCTTATGAATGCTTGTTTGTTATGTTTACACATGGAATGTTGTCTACCTGCCTTAGCAACGATAGTACTATAGTTTGGACTCAGCACCCGTTCACACGGGGGTTGTTAAGGATCTTTTACTTGCATGGATTACGGTGGTAATCATGTATTGCGAACGGCCTCGGGCAGTCAACCCGCAGTCATTGGTATCGATGGATCTATGTCGATAACTAACGTGCTTCATTTCACTATGTGTACGTGCTGGTTATGCGTAAACGAATTCGAACTCTATATGCTATTATCAAACTTGTATGCTCACCTTTACATTTTATGTATTGACTTTATTTTAACGTATGTGACAGGTGCTTAGGATGCATGTGTGGTAGGAATTTGAAGCTAGAATAAAGCTTTAGAGCCCAACAAATAGTTGTCAGTAGATAACGAATCAGGGGTCTCTAGAAGCAGATAAACAATTGCTGTCTATTTAAATCTGAGTTGTCGGAATAGAATATTTGACTGGATGTATGTCTGTAATAATTATTTTGCTGTTTGAGATACGGTATGGGACGTATTATTTAAATTGAATAGTATTGATAATTGTTATGGAAACTTCTGGACAATCGGTTTCGCTCAGTGCCACACCCCGATGATTCCGCCATCGGTTGGGGTGTGACATCACCCATAACAGGGTCATGACAAGATTATCATAGAACTGTGAATCCTTAAGTAAACCCATTTTGAAAGCTTCTACAGCCGTAGCAATATCCAAATTAGGAATCTCTAAGGATTCTCTACTGAATTTGGTGATATAATCTCTAAGTGATTCATCTTGACCTTGTGTTACCCTATATAGATCACTAGTTAAACGTTCAAACCTCCTACAGCATGAGAATTGGCTATTAAACAAATTAACTAGATTAGCAAATGAAGTAATAGAGTAAGGGGGAAGACTTAGCAGCCATTTAAGAGCTGATCCTGTCAGTGTGGATCCGAAACCCTTGCATAGACATGCTTCTTTTAACCTTTCAAGAATGGGGTTGATTTCCATTCTCTCCCTGTATTGAGCTACATGCTCTTCGGGATCAGTTGAGCCATCATATGACTTCATGTTTGGTGTTTGAAACCTCTTTGGTATCTCTGCATCACAAATAGGTGGCGCAAATCGAGATATCCTGTGACTCCCATCTGGAATTTCTGGAATGGGTTTGACCACTCCTGGAACACTGGATATCATATCCTTGAGCTTTTCTAACTCTCTAGCCATAGCTTGGTTGATTCCTGTATCCTGCACAAAGCCATAGTTAGTATTATAAGTAGTATTTAAAGTGTTACCTCCTGATGGATTCAAGGGTGGAATTCCTGATGTGAATCCATATTGATGTGATTCTTGCATGATTGAGGGACCAGATGAAGCAATAGTTTTCATGGGTATGAAGTCTCCCAAATGAATCTCTGGACTTCTGGGTTGTACACTCCTTAAGGATCCTTGATCCTGAAAGATGTTGGATCCTTGATACATCGAGGCTGGGGGTCTTGGAGGATAATTCATGGATCCGTGAACCTGAGAAGAGGATCCTTGACCCTGAGAGGAGGATCCTTGAACCGTCTGCGTTCCCATATATCCTCCAGAACTAAAAAAGGATCCTTGATGCTGGAAGGAGGATCCTTGAGGCTGAAGAGAGGATCATGCAGGTTGAAAGTAGGATCCTTGAGCCTGTGGCATTGCCGATGATCCATAGTGTATACTCGATGATCCACCCTGGTATTGAACGCCTAATGTTGTGGAGTGCTGGGTAGTTATGACTGGAGAATCAAAATTCAGTGATCTAGGCATCAATGGAGAGTGATCCTTCGCCGATCTCTTCAATTTCTTGATTTCATCAATTTCTCGAAGGATCCTGTCATTAGTTATGTCCTGCTGCTGCATGTAATCCTTCATCTGCAAAATCAAAGAATAAAGATCATTGTTAGTAGGACCAGAAGAAGCAGCAGTAGTTGGTTTTGAGAAAACAAGGGTTTGTTTCTTCGCAGCATTCTCAGCATTCTTCTGGGATCCAGAAGGTGCGGGAGGCAAAGGTGGAATGCCTTGTGAAGAGGTGATCGTCGGCATGGAACTTGAAGTGTTTTTCACTTGAGAAGCCATGTAGTTGAAAACAGTGAAGAGAAATGAATGAAATGAGCAAAATTTCTCAGAATTGAAGCACCAATTGCCCCACGGTGGACGCCAAACTGTTTTGGTCAAAAATCACACAAAGATAATGTAACCAAATCCGATTTTGTGAGGTGTGATGCTTGGTTGAATGATCAAATATGTGAACAATGTATGAATGAAATGAATAGTGAACACAAAGATTTATACGAGGAAAAAGCCCTTGATCAATGTATGATCTCCGGCATAAAAAACCTCGGATGATGGAAACTACCGATCACCAAGTATATTAAACAAACACTGTTTACAAATCGGGATGATAACAAACTTGGTACAAGCATCACTAGTGTGCAAAAAGTGTATATGCGCCAATAACTTGCAGAGAGTTCTCGAGAGTAGTGTGTGTTGCTAATAATAATCTAATCAAGCTTGTTATCCCCATTAAAAATAGAAACTAGCTAAGCTAACTAACAATCCGAAAAAGGTACACTTCCCCCACGATCATCATAACGGTCGAAGAGCTTATGCACGTGCAGAATAATGGAGCATATTCCCCTAGAATCTCGGTTAGACCAAGTCCTTTCGAATACTCCTGCAAAACAAGTTAAAAGTGATGGAAACAATTGTTAGTATTAGGATAATAATGAGGATCCTGGATCCTTAGTCCTGCAACGTCTTCTGAGAATCCTTAATTCAAACTGAACCATGGATCCGTGATCCTGGCTGCACTTGAGGATCCGTGATCCATATGCTTAGAAATTTCATCCCTAACAACATGGTACTAAAGTTTCATTTTATTGATTCATTGTTTTATAAATACAAAGGATTACAAGTAATTGTTTTTTAATTTAAAAACAATCTAAAGTCCGTTTTGTTCCTATGTGTAACACACTTGAATATCATCAAACAATTGTACCTGAAACATATGTGAAAATAGATGGTCAACAATAAAGTTGGTGAGTGACATAGGTTTTGTGGCCAAGTATTCGGTAGAAGCTTTGTTATTGCAATACATTGTCCAACTACACGAGTTGAAGAGTGAAAATAGATTTTTGTAGCCAAGTATATGGCGAAAGTTTAGTATTGCAACGCATTGTGTTTGATAGTATAAGTTTATGACAAAAGTGTATTGTAAATGATAATATGTATAAAACCAAGTAATTTGTTATAACACCACACAACTTTACACATATCCAAAATAGATTCTATGTTATAACACCACACAACTTTACACATAACCATTTGTACTTTGTTTTACAAAAGAATTCTTGAAAGTGCTCCTAGAAATCCAATCAAGGATTTAAAATAGTACTTTGAGGATCCACAAGGATCTAACTTGTGATTTGTACTTTGTTTCACCAAACTATATTGCACATAAATACTTGTATTTTGTTTCACCAAAGAATTTGTATACATGAACTTGGGATAAAAATGTGACAAAGTGTATATATATATAGGAGAAGGATTCGTTAGGAACCACCCTTTATTGCGAGAACCGCGAGAACCAGTGTGAACACAAACAGTAATACCTAAAAAATCTAAAAAACACCCAATTTTTTTTTACTGTTGTTTTTGAAAAAATCGCTATATTTCGTTAATAAAAAAAATTTCAAAAAAAAAAATCTTTTTTCGAGTAACAGTTATCCATGCACATGTGCATATGTATCGTTTCTTTGACAAATTCCGTAATTCATTACAAATAGTAGTTAATTGCACTTTCATTTACACTACCACATGTAATACACTACTTTTTACGTTAACAATAATAGAAATGTACATGTGCATCTATATGTATCAACATGAAATAAGGTGTTTTTGGTACACTACTTTGAATACACTTTCTTTTTCATCTATCATTCCATCCATAATACAAAAACATGCACGTGTGCATATGTATCATTTCTTTGTACCAAAACATGTTATATCATGGTTATACCTAAAGATGCACATGTGCATTTTGAATATTGGTAATGTAAAAAGTAGTGTATTACGGATGATATTATAAATTAAAGTGCAATTGTCTATTACTGATAACGTATTACGAAATTTGTCGAAGTAATGATACATATGCACATTACTATAACTGTTACTAGAAAAAGAAAAGTTTTTTTTTTGTAACTAAATATAGGAATTTTTTTAAACTTTTTTTTGAGCGTTTTTTTTTATTTTTTTTAGATTTTATTTTGTGTTCACATTGGTTCTCGTTGTTCTCACAATAAGGGTGGTTCTCAAATGAACCTTACCCTATATATATATATATATATATATGTACACACACATATCCACAATGGACATAAAATAATGGACAAGATACAAAGATAATACCGTGACAAAACTGGATTCCCGACAAAACAGGATGATGATACGGAAAATCGGACAAATTACAAGTGTGTGTGTGTGTGTATATTGAATGAAAAATATATATTAACAAGGCTTGGTAAAAATATATATAAATTTCGGACAAGTATTAAAATATATAATTTCGATGCCGTATAAGAAATATATATATATTTTACAACCGATCATAGAAATATATTGTTTTGAATAAATCTTAAGAATATATTTTCCTAAAAATATATTTCTGGAAAACCAACAAAGGACTAATAGTGAATTAATTAAGAAGCAAAAGTATATATATATACACATACACGTACAAATACGTGTCTATGTATATCATATCCCACTTAGTAGAATACAAGGTAATAAGAAGTGTACATGTATGTATATACGTATACATACAAATGCGACACAAGTACATATTTGAGAAATATACAAATAAGCAAATATACATGGGTACACTTATACGTACAAATACACAACAACTACATGAAATGGAAAATATACAAACAATCATATATATATATACATGTATACATATACAAGGACAATGTTAAAATATTATTTTTAACAAAGTATCAAACTTAGGAAAATATATTTATATTTAAGGATAAATATATCTCGATTAACTATTGATTTAGTGAAATAAGGGTATACGAAACAAGAATATAATTTTGGATATAAAAATTTATTGTTTACATTAACAAAATAATGTGTGGGACATGAGGTTATACAAGGGGCTAGGTCTCGGACATTACACGAACAAGAACACACACACACACACACAGACATATATATATATATATAGGGGAGGGTTATCTTGAGAACGTTAAATATTGCGAGAACTGTGAGAACGAATGAAAAAACCAATCAAAACGGATTTTTTTAATACAAGCCTCATTATAATTAAAATACAACATCATTTTTTTTTACAAAATCGAATAATTTATTTCTCCTCTCAAAATCACTCTTACCAGATTTGTTACGCATGTGTAAATATAACAAATTTACACATGTGTAAATGACAAACTTACACATGTGTAAATTTTCTTTATTTACTAATTCACATAATTTTAACGTGTAAATTTAATTCCTAACATTGTATTTGAACAATAATGATAAGTGTAAAAAGATATTTTGAATTTGAATTGTTTTTGACCAAGTTATCGTGGTTTTTTCATTCGTTCTCACGGTTCTCGTGATATTTAGCGTTCTCATTTAATCCCTCCCATATATATATATATATACAATACATATATGGTCATTCGGATAATCAACCACCAACGCGTCTAAACAAGCAAGGGTTTTCAAACAACGAAACAAGGATAAGTCTTAACAAGGTTATTGGTGAAAGAATTGTACATGGACAAACGATTGGACCTATGTGCCTTAACGGATTAGGACACTTGTAGCCTTAACGGATTAGGACACTTGTAGGTCAGTTACAAAATAGGAAACATTATACATTGCTAGCAGAGTGCATGGACGCAAACAATGAGTTTCACGACCCATCTTTTAAATATTTTGTTTTCAAATACAAGGGGAGATACATGTTTATACATTGGTATGCTAGTTATGGAGTGAAATCAACTAGATCTTGTCCGAATAAGCGTGTGTATTAGTAGCCACCAATCACATTACAGACCAAGGAACAATTCAATAGATCTATTGAGCGTGGGTAAGCTCCACTCTTGGTCCTCAAGACCCTGCGGGAGCGCTTTTGTGTCCGGTTAGTTGCGCGTCACTAGGATTAGTGATTCAGTATGACAGAACATTGTCAAGGTTTGGTTACTAGCTTACGTCACGTATATTAATGCCCTTGCAAAAAAATAATTGATCAACGAATTTCATTGACACTATGCATACCGGTTTTTATATAAAGTTTATTAAATGTTTTAAAGATTCATTGTTGTCAAACAAAACATGTGAACTCACGGACATTATTGTTGACTTTTTATTTAACATGTATTTCAGGGAAATAAGGAAACTATGCATGATTTTGGATGTCAAAAGAAGGATTACAAGAAATGATGCCTTTTTGGGAGGGTATGCCTTATATATTCCACATTCGTGCGAAATATATATATTTTGTTTTTAAGACTTTTATAAAACTTAGAAAACTCATGGTTTATGTTGTGAACAAAATACTTGGTCTTGTATTGACGTTTCAATATATATATATATATATATAGAGGACCGCTAAAATGAAAATCACCTCTACTTGTAAGAACCATGGGAACCACTTTTTAGCCCTTAGATCAACTAGATGGATGGATGAGATTAAAAGTAGTTAATATTAATATTAAAACATTTTTGTCTTATTATGTTTTTAATATTTTATTGTTAAAGGGTATTTAGGTAAAATTGTTTTTTTGTCTTTTTATATATATTATTTTTAAATGTCTTTTTTGTCCCATTCATTAATTACTTTTTTGTCTTAATAATTTTTTATTAAGAAACTGATTTTTTGGTTTAAAAACTTTTTTTAAATCAGATTTTTATGATGATTTTTTTAAGATTAGTATAAAAAAACGTTTTGAAGAGCCGTTTTTTTACGCCCCGTTCTTACGTCCGGCTTTTTCAGGCGTCGTTTTTTTAACGCGCCGACATTTACGTTAAAAACTTTACGCGACGTTTTTTTAACGTTTTAGGCGCCGTTTTTTACGTTTTACGCGCTGTTTTTTACGTTTCAATCGTCGTTTTTTTAACGCGCCGATTTTTACGACGGGCTTTTTCAAGCGTCGTTTTTTTTTACGCGCCGTGTTTTACGTTTTACGTTAAATTTTTTACGTTTTACCCCGCCGTTTTTTAACGTTTTAGGTTTTTTTCGTTTTAACGCGCCGTTTTTTTTACGTTTTACGTTTTTACGTTTTTTACACTTTTAACGCGCCGTCAATTACGTTAAAAACTTTACGTTTTGCGTTAAAAAATTTACGTTTTCCGTTTTACGTTAAAAAATTACGTTTTCCGTTTTTATGCCCGGCTTTTTCACGCATCGTTTTTTAACGGGTCGTTTTTGCACGCCGTTTTTTACGCTCGGCTTTTGTCAAGCGTCGTTTTTTTAACGCGGCGTTTTTTACGTCCCGTTTTTTTCGTGGTGTTTTATGCCCGTATTCACGCCCCTTGTTTAGGCACCGTTTTATCACCCGTTTTTTTACTTTTTACAATTTACGTAGAAAAGTTTTACGTTTTACGTTAAATAGTTGTTACATAAAAGTTTACGTTTTACATTTTACGTTAAAAAAGTTTACGCTTTACGTTAAAACTGTTTACGCTTTACGTTAAACTTTTTACGTTTTACGTTAAACTTTTTACATTTTACGTAAAACTTTTTACGTTTTACGTTTTACGTTTTCCGTTAAAAAAGTTTACGTTTTACGTTAAAAAGTTTACGTTTTACGTTAAAAAATTTATGTTTTACGTTAAAAGGTTTACGTTTTACGTTAAAAGGTTTACGTTTTACGTTAAAAGGTTTACGTTTTACGTTAAAAAGTTTACGTTTTACGTTTTACGCTTTACGTTAAAAAGTTTACGTGTTACATTTAAAAATTTACGTTTTACGTTTTACGTTAAAAAGTTTACGTTTTACGTCTGAAAAAAAATGGGCAGAGTTTCCTCTGTTTTGGGTCGCCCCGACAACACAAGTTGTCGTTATAATTTTCAAAATTCAATAATCAATCACAATATCAATTTTTTGTCAACTATATCAAAACGTAACTATACTTTGATCGAATCGGTTCGAGCTCGTTTTCACGAAAATAAATAGAACTACAAAAATAACGAAATAAATCGCGCCGTAAAATCTTTACCAATCTTCACGTCGAGACGTTGACTGAGTTGACCGAGTTGACTCGCTGAGTCGACCAAGCCCGAAATTGAAGCTGACCGAGTTCCAAAACTGACCCAAATCCCGAGACCTGAACCGAAGCCGTTGACCACAGTTAACCGAGCCGCTGACCAAGGTTGACTTTGTTGACCTGAACCCATAACCTATCTAACCCGACTCGTTGAACCATAACCGAACCAAGCTTGACCCGAACAATCTCTGACCTGGTTTGATTGGACTTCACCCGAACCTGAACTTGACCCAATAAAGGTCGGAAGCTCCCAAAAATTACCCGAGCTGCAATAATTCTGACGTGACCAATTGCCGGCGGACTTCGCCGCCACCACGTCCACCGCCGTAACAACCCGTACATCATCTACCACCCCCAAGTTCCACCTGAAACCACCACCCACTGGCCGAAGCATCATCGGATCTTAAAAAAAATAAAAGAAAATAAGAGTTATGAGGAGTTACCGGCGTCCACTGCCGTTATCGCTGCCACCACATCCACCGCCGTCAGCAACATCATCATCATCATCAGAAGGGGTGTCCACCGCCGTCACCGCTGCCACCACGTCCACCGCCGTCACCACGTCCACCGCTTGTTGGATAAGAAAGGGGCGCCGGATTTACGAATTTTTGGAGTTTGGATTTTGAGTTTTTGGAAGTGAAGGAGATGAACTTTCAGAAGAAGAGGTGAAGGAGTTTGGATTTTGGAGTTTTTGGAGGTGAAACTTTCAGAAGAAGAGGTGAAGGAGTTTGGATTTTGGAGTTTTTGGAGGTGAAGGAGATGAACTTTCAGAAGAGGTGAAGGAGTTTGGAGATGAACTTTCACTTTTGAGATCCAGATGAGGATTTCAAATTTTGCTCAAAAAGAGACGTGAGTGAAAGATGAGCTTTAAAGGAGAGAGGAGAGAGGAAATTAATAATTTAGTGATTTAAATGAAGAGAGAGGGGATGGATTTGACAATTGGGGAATTACCATTTTTGTTGGCATAATATGATTGGTGGAGAGTGGTTCTTACGGTTCTTACAACTGGGGGTAGTTTTCATTTTAGCGGCTCCCTATATATATATATATATATATATATATTTGGCATCATTGTTTGTTTTAAATCATGTAGATGTTTACACTATTGAATGCTATGAAAACGTTTCATAATCACAGCTCGCGCTTCCCCTACGAGCTGGTGTGACAAAAACATTGGTTTAAGTTTTAAATATAAGATAAAGGTAAGGTCGACGAGACCAGAATATCTCTTCGTTGATTTTGTTCAACCAATATCAAAGAGTCTAATTGTAATTTGTGTCTAGTGCTTCAACTTTTAAAAGATTTTAACACATGTTTAAAGGTTTATCGACTTCAAATCCACTAACACAACAAGTTTGTGTATAAAGACTACATGCTTAAAGTTCTAACCTTGGTCACTTGCCTACACAAGTCCAATCGACTCATGTACTACCACTCAAAGGTCGTGCTAGCGAAAGTACAAAAGCTTATGAATTCAAATAAAAGAACACACACTTTGGTTAAGCAATCACAGAAAATGATATTTGATTGCATAACAAGATAGCCAGAAATTCTAACAAGTTATAGTTTCTTTGTTGAACGGCAATTGGTACTCCTACTTTACACCAATTATACTGAATGCTCTCTTTGCCTAGGTTTGAACCTAGGATCTCCCTTCTAAAAGACATGTGCCTCTATTAAGTGGGTTATTCCCACGTTGACAACAACAAGTTATATGTGCGTGTTCGCTATTGTGTTCTCTTCTCATTTGCCATTTTAGGAACTTATTTATTTCCGTCAATGGAACTATAATTCTTTAAATTTAATTCAAGAACTCGAAAATATTATATATGCCAAAGTTTCGTATTCCATCTACGCCCTTCTGTGGAGCCTTGGAAGTAGGGATGACAATTGAACTTAAACTTGATAGGCAAACCTGAAACATTTAGGATGGGTAATGAGACGTTATCCGATTATAGGATTAGTTTTAAAATAATTTGCGGGTATGAGATTAGTTGATATCCGACCCAATTATATGAAACATTTACTCGTTTACCCGAAAAACATGCCCGGAACTTATACCCGAGAAACATTATTTTTATTCTACATCTACTCTAGTCTAGTAACATCATTATATTAGTTTTGTTATATGAAAAACGATTTTTTTAGAATATGTACTTGATAATATTATATTATATATATATAGAGAGGTGGGTTCAATTAAAAACCCCTAGTTAGTGAGAGAACTCGAAAACTCTAATGAAGGGAAATGGGCTTTTAATGAAGGAGAGGCAAAATTGAAAAGAAAATTTTAATTTTCAAACATTTCTATATTCTTCATATGTTATTATTTAAAAAAAATCACATCAAAAAATCACAAATTTTTTATCTTTCATTCGAGTATATTCATATTTGTTTCGACATAAACAAAAGATTTAATGTGCATTTCTTTTTCAATGCTACTATTATAGTATTGCACATATTCAATACTACTTAGTCTTAGGGTTTAGATTTAGGTTTTAGTTTAGCTTTTAGGGTTAGGTTTGGGGAGGGGGTTAGATTTTGGGTTTAGTTTTTAGGTTTTTGGGGGGTGGGGTGGAGGTGGGGGGGGTTTAGGTTTTGGGTTTAGTTTTTAGGTTTTAGGGGGGGAGGTGGGTGGGGGTTTTAGGTTTTTTTGGGGGTGGGGGTGAGGGATTTAGGCTTTTTTTTTGGGGGGGGGGGGGGAGGGGGTGGGGGTTTAGGTTTTTTGGGGTGGGGTGGGGTAAGGTGGGGGGTTGACTGGTTTAGGTTTTTCGTAGTGTTGCACATGTGTAATATTTTTTTCTTTTGTATTTTAAAAATGGTAGATTTATAGCCAACAAATGTTTAAAAAATTAGGGTGTTTTTAACTTTGGAAAAATTACAAGTTTTGTCCTTTATCTTTATACCACTTTTCAGGCGGTGTCTTTTTTAACAAATGTTGATAGGCGGTGTCCTTTACTAAGTATTTTGTTGCAAGTTTAGTCCTTTACACCCAACCAAGTTAAAAAAACCCTGTTAATTATTGGGTGTAAAGGACTAAACTTGCAATAAAATACCTAGGTAAAGGACTAAACTCGCAACAAAATACCTAATAAAGGACACCGCTTGTCAACAATTAACAGGGTTTTTTAACTGGGTTGGGTGTAAAAGACTAAACTTGCAACAAAATACCTAGTAAAGGACACCGCCTGTCAACATTCGTTAAAAAGGACACCGCCTGAAAAGTGGTATAAAGATAAAAGACAAAACTTGTATTTTTTTCGAGTTAATTGCTCGGATGGTCCCTGTGGTTTGCCGATTTTTCATCTTTAGTCCCCACCTTTTCAAAATAGCATGTTTGCTCCCTGTGGTTTGATTGTTGTTACTCGGATAGTCCCCTGCGTGGATGACAGCTAGTTTGCTCAGTTAAGTGTAACACCCCGAAAACGGGTTTGGTAGTCAAACCACGTGAGTACTAAAAGACGGATAAAATACCGTTAATGGTAAAACTAACCCGGCGAGTATTAGGACTTGAACAAATAATCCTAATATTAATTAAAAAGGAAAATAAATGCTTGAGGAAATAAAGTTACGAAAGGCCCGAGTTAACGGGACTTAAAAACATAACGGGTTATAACTTCCCGAACCCGCTAAAGTAACAAGGAATAATTAACCTAGTTAGTAGCATGTGATTAAGTGACTAATGGTGAGTTCTAGCTTCATTTGATCAAAAGGAAACATGAGGGACTAATATTGCCAAGTGGGAAACTTGTTTTATTAAAACAAAAGTTAAACACCAAAACACACACTTAAAGTGTGTGTTCTGGTCGAGATATCCACATGAGCCAAGAACATCTTGAGCTCAAAACCCTAACAAGCACAAATCAAGAAAATTGGAAGGGCAAATCAAACCCAAATCAAAATTCAAGCACATATTCGTGATCACCAAGTCAAAGGGATCTTAAGGTATGTCGAATTTCTAACATTCATGAAGTTGTAAAAAGTTGATAATCATCCTAATCGCGAATTAGGCATGGATTAGAGAAGATAGGGCTAGATTAGTGATGTATACTTGCTTAGGAACAAAACCCTAAGTGAAAATCATACATAACATGCTATGAATTGAAGGATTTGATGAATTAACACACTTAGATAAGTGGGTTTTAATGTTATGATGATTTTGATGATATAACTATGCTTAGAATCAACATGCATGATAACAAATAGAAGGTGTTCGATTTAACCATGAATTTGGGTACTTGTTCATACATGATTGAAATGGGTTTTGAATGTTATGATGAAATTTGGTAGCCATATTCATGTAACTAAGTGTATGAGATCATGTTATCAACTAATTGATAGATAGAACTTGATTTTATTAAATGTTTGGATGAATGCTAGTAATAGGATGAAATGGGGTTTTCGCTCATATATGAGAGACCCTTAGTTCTTGTGAAATGAATGAACAAACTAGCTTTGATAATCGCTTGAGCTAGTTGAAGTGTTGAAAAGACAATGGACTTAGTTAGACCTTTGGTTAAAACGGGGGCCTAAAAATAATGCCTACCGGGTAATTATTGGAATGCTTAAACTAGTTGTCGAACTTGAATGTGCATCTTATATGCTAAGGGGCGTTTGACTTTTAGTAGTCAAACCGACCATTAATAAGATCGAATGATAATTCTGATAGAAAAATACGTAAGGTGGAATAGTTATGATTAACAATGACTAAAGTAACCATCTTATGAAATATGATGATAATTTGACGCCTAACAAGCTAGGTGGAAGCTTGTGGAGGAAGCGGGTCAAACGGAGCGAGTACGGAAAGAAAAGCGTGGCATGGATGCAAGGTAAGTATATCTTACACTAGTCATATATTTTAGAATATTCTTTTGTCGTATTAATTACGTAAAAGACAAATACCTAATTGAGATATAGTGTTCCGGCGTGTAGTCGTACGGAACAAGATAATCGAATATGATAAGAAAACATAGTGATGGCTAAAAATGAGTTAAATCGGTAATTCGATCATATTATGACGAATGAAATATGTACTTTTAATGGTTATCATATAAGTTAAATCATAATAACCATTAAGGGCAAAATAGTAATTTGACGATGGTAATTGGTCATTTAGACCAAAGGGGTCAAAAGGTGAAATTATCACCCTTTGACAATATCGACTAATGGGTTGTCGAGTTGTATGATTTTAGGAAATAAATAGCACATGGATGCTTACATCGCTATCACTTAGCAGCCACTAAGGAAAGATATTGAAACAGGTCAATATATTGATCCGAGCCAGGTATGTATAATGATACAACTCACCATGTAGAATTTGGAGTTCTACAAGAGTTAGACAAGGTTAAAACATAGATATTTGGTTATCTTTTAGGTAAACCGAATAAATTTAGTTATGATTATAACGTTTTAGAAACATAATGGTTTCTAAACAAGACTATAGTTAAAAAGTCGGATTTTTGAGTCAAACAAGTACTAAAAGTCCTTCGTCGTAAAAGAAGGACTAAAAATTGACTAAAACGCCCTTGTAAGCGAAATTGAGCAAACGAACCATAAAGGTTGTTTTGAAATAAGTGATAGGATGAAATAAATATTTCGAATAAGTATGAAAAGCGAAAGATGTAAAATATTGGTCAAATGACTCTATAAAGAGTCTTTGCCGTAAAATAATGATTTGAAGGGTAAAATTTGGAATATATAAATCACCACATTGAATCCACCACAAATATAGTTGTGGTGGGAGATCATTTGATAAAAAATGTGGACATAAGTATTTAGAAACGAATGAAAGCGATTTGTGCCTAAAATATGCTTAAATACCCTTAACGGGTCAAAATAAGCCTATGAGTGAAAATGGGTTTAAGAAGGTATATGAACCTGTAATTGGAACCTAATATGTTAAACATCATTGAATTTAATAGGTTTATGAGAAATAAGGGTCAAACAAACTGGTTTGTTTGATAAAGAATCGAAAGGGTCAAAATTTGGTAAAAAGGGTAATAAGCCGAAGACTTAAAAGTCTGAAATGTTGTTAAACCGAATGTTGGATTTAAAATCCATATGATGGAGGATCAAATTACAATCATGTAGGAAGAAACGGTAGGTCAAACGGATAAGCGGATTGAAAGATACGAAAGTTTTCGTGTCAATAAACGGCAAAATGGAAAGGTTGAATGCAGGGACCACCGTAACTTACGGTGTCCACCGTAAGTTACGGTGGAGCTGATTTAGTTACGGTTGTTGCCTACTGAAGTACGGTAGTAGATTTGTAATACAGGGGCCACCGTAACTTACGGTGCCCACCGTAACTTACGGTGGAGGCCAGTTGGAAATCTTTGTTTTGAGATCAAGAGTTTAACGTTGGGATTCTTTTTTTCCTTCCATTATTATTACCGGACTTGTTTAGACACATTTTATCCCCGTATGACTAAAGCATTTCATGTTTATGAAATGTAGGTACATTTTGGATGCCGAAAGACGATCAAGCTCAACGAAGAACCGAACACGATAAAGATTCATGCTTCCGCACATTGCCTTGTCGTAAATCTTAACGACGAATCCGATCACGTTATGTCAAATAACTTATAATTTGTAAAAGTTTTAATAAACCCGTATTTTTATAGCATGTGTAGTCCTAACTATACATCCTATTTTTGATATTTAAATGTAAAACCGTTAAATAGCAACTAGGGTGTTACAAGTTGGTATCAGAGCCTTGGTTTAAGGGATTCAAGTATGGTGGGGAAAAACCATGCCTGGACTTAAACCTTATGCTCTTGACAAAGATTGGTGTTCGGTTCGAGGCTTGATCGCAATTCCGGTAAGTGCATGTATGTTAATAGTTTAGCGTATTAAAGTGTTGTAAACAACACATAGGGTTATCGTGTAATACACGTCACCCCAATTAAATGATAGAGATAACTAACGAAATTTTGTGCGTTGACACATATAGTAGAAAAGCCTTGTATTATGATACGGGCGTTTTGTGAAGTTGACATGGCTAGCTTTTGTGAATGTCTTAATTGAAGGACACTTGCATTTAAAGATGACAAAGGTTAAACAAATTAAGGATGTGATAGAGGGACAGTCCGAGGTATGACAAGAGGAACATGCTCACTAAGGACTAAATCGCGCAACGACTGCGAACAAGGTTAATGGCAAGAAACGCCCGTCGGGGCAAGCATTACCAGGTGCGTGCTTTTAAATATAATCGCGCAATTAGCAATATGCAACAAACATGTAAAGAATGATTGTTGCATATGTAAATTAGAAACTTGGGAAACCTGAATAGAATACCTATCCAGGATATTATTTCCAAGAAAACTAAATAGAGGTGTTACTTACATAGGGTGTGATGTGAAAACTATAAAAAGGTCATGTATGTCATGTGTTAATCGCTTACTCTGGCCAAGTAAGTAGTGGCATATGATACCATGGACTTCTTATAGCGGACACATTTACATCCGATGTAGTAAGGACATGATGAATGGGACGAATCGAAAAGGTGCCCAAAACAGATCAAATAAGTAAAATATTTGATAATAAACGTAAACGCAAGCCTAAAGACGGAAGCGTATTACGTTAGTACAATGGACCCAAGGGAAGGGACAATAACTAAGTAAATGAAAATACAAACCGACTACTAAGAATACTAAGGCATAGAGGATAAGGTTGACTATTAAAAGTGGCGAAACTCACATGAACAAGTTAAACGGGTTAGATAAAACGTAACATTGGAAAGGATAATGAGCCCGGTAATGGGACGAGATTGAATACAAATATGAGCGCAAACCGAATAAAGGAAAGCGCGAGATATTAATGAACCCATGTAATGGGTCGGAATTAAATATGAAATGATTGCGGACACGAATCACAGTCGGAAGGAACGAAATTTTGATGCAAAAACAAATGATTTTCAAATATAAAAAGGACGATCTACGGGATTATTATAACCTTCGGGTTATAAACAGTGTAATGGTCTACGGGACTAAACTGACCCATGGGTCATGAATAAAAAGGAAAATAATCATAAAGGCAACGCCCTAAAGAGGTGAAAGCCTAAAGAAATAGCCTACGAGGCTAAGTGAAAGAATCTACGGATTACTTAGACGAGCGAGGGAACCAGTAGAGAATTCCCACATAAAACTAAGACTGTAAAAGAATAAATTACAGACTGTCAATGTCCTGGTACGGATAATTGACAAAAGATAAAGAGAAGATCCTAAACTAAAACTTTGGTTTTAGTAAGAAATAACGTTTTTACAAATATGAATCCTGATAGGAAATTGAATATTAAGCATGAAAGGTTCAAGTCTTGACACTGATAGGCGCAAGACGTTATATTCGAAAAGTGATATTTTCGAAAATGAAATTTTGATATAAATTAAACATGATGCGACACGATCACGGTCAAGAAATGCAATGTGAAGTAGAATCACATTATAACCAAGCAAGCGGTAAAAAGTAACTGGACTAATAAGTCTAATTAGTGAGACCGGTTAAGGTCATTTAAATAAAATTGGTTTACTTGTAAGCGGTGGATTCGGTATAACTGAACCGAATAAATAAAATTGAAAACAAAAGAAATCGTTGCGAAAAGTGACAGATTTCATTAAAGATCTTTAAACGGGCCAAAGTAACAGATTCATAAAGAATTCGAGAGTATATGAAAGCGATGGAAATCGCTAATTTAACTAAACTAGTGGAAATAACGAGATTACGTTATTTCGAGTTGCACTATGTTGTATGAGATACGTAGACAATTAGTAACCAGAAAGATGTTACCATACTTTTCTGGTAATACTAACAATTGGTTAAAAGTATAAGTAATGTTTAAAAGATTTCTCGGATCAAATACATTGAGTTTAAACTCAATGAATTATGTAAGAAAAGGTTTCGAGGACGAAACCTCTTTAAGGGGGGTAGACTTGTAACACCCCGAAAACAGGTTTTGTAGTCAAACCACGTGAGTACTAAAAGACGGATAAAATACCGTTAATGGTAAAACTAACCCGGCGAGTATTAGGACTTGAACAAATAATCCTAATATTAATTGAAAAGGATAATAAATGCTTGAGGAAATAAAGTTACGAAAGGCCCAAGTTAACGGGACTTAAAAACATAACGGGTTATAACTTCCCGAACCCGCTAAAGTAACAAGGAATAATTAACCTAGTTAGTAGCATGTGATTAAGTGACTAATGGTGAGTTCTAGCTTTATTTGATCAAAAGGAAACATGAGGGACTAATATTGTCAAGTGGGAAACTTGTTTTATTAAAACAAAAGTTTAACACCAAAACACACACTTAAAGTGTGTGTTCTGGTCGAGATATCCACAGGAGCCAAGAACATCTTGAGCTCAAAACCCTAACAAGCACAAATCAAGAAAATTGGAAGGGCAAATCAAACCCAAATCGAAATTCAAGCACATATTCGTGATCACCAAGTCAAGGGGATCTTAAGGTATTTCGAATTTCTAACATTCATGAAGTTGTAAAAAGTTGATAATCATCCTAATCGCGAATTAGGCATGGATTAGAGAAGATAGGGCTAGATTAGTGATGTATACTTGCTTAGGAACGAAACCCTAAGTGAAAATCATACATAACATGCTATGAATTGAAGGATTTGATGAATTAACACACTTAGATAACTGGGTTTTAATGTTATGATGATTTTGATGATATAACTATGCTTAGAATCAACATACATGATAACAAATAGAAGGTGTTCGATTTAACCATGAATTCGGGTACTTGTTCATACATGATTGAAATGGGTTTTGAATGTTATGATGAAATTTGGTAGCCATATTCATGTAACTAAGTGTATGAGATCATGTTATCAACTAATTGATAGATAGAACTTGATTTTATTAAATGTTTGGATGAATGCTAGTAATAGGATGAAATGGGGTTTTCGCTCGTATATGAGAGACCCTTAGTTCTTGCGAAATGAATGAACAAACTAGCTTTGATAATTGCTTGAGCTAGTTGAAGTGTTGAAAAGACAATGGACTTAGTTAGACCTTTAGTTAAAACGGGGGCCTAAAAATAATGCCTACCGGGTAATTATTGGAATGCTTAAACTAGTTGTCGAACTTGAATGTGCATCTTATATGCTAAGGGGTGTTTGACTTTTAGTAGTCAAACCGACCATTAATAAGATCGAATGATAATTTTGATAGAAAAATACGTAAGGTGGAATAGTTATGATTAACAATGACTAAAGTAACCATCTTATGAAATATGATGATAGTTTGACGCCTAACAAGCTAGGTGGAAGCTTGTGGAGGAAGCGGGTCAAACGGAGCGAGTACGGAAAGAAAAGCGTGGCATGGATGCAAGGTAAGTATATCTTACACTAGTCATATATTTTAGAATATTCTTTTGTCGTATTAATTACGTAAAAGACAAATACCTAATTGAGATATAGTGTTCCGGCGTGTAGTCGTACGGAACAAGATAATCAAATATGATAAGAAAACATAGTGATGGCTAAAAATGAGTTAAATCGGTAATTCGATCATATTATGACGAATGAAATATGTACTTTTAATGGTTATCATATAAGTTAAATCATAATAACCATTAAGGGCAAAATAGTAATTTGACGATGGTAATTGGTCATTTAGACCAAACGGGTCAAAAGGTGAAATTATCACCCTTTGACAATATAGACTAATGGGTTGTCGAGTTGTATGATTTTAGGAAATAAATAGCACATGGATGCTTACATCGCTATCACTTAGCAGCCACTATGGAAAGGTATTGAAACAGGTCAATATATTGATCCGAGCCAGGTATGTATAATGATACAACTCATCATGTAGAATTTGGAGTTCTATAAGAGTTAGACAAGGTTAAAACATAGATATTTGGTTATCTTTTAGGTAAACCGAATAAATTTAGTTATGATTATAACGTTTTAGAAACATAATGGTTTCTAAACAAGACTATAGTTATAAAGTCGGATTTTTGGGTCAAACAAGTACTAAAAGTCCTTCGTCGTAAAAGAAGGACTAAAAATTGACTAAAACGCCTTGTAAGCGAAATTGAGCAAACGAACCATAAAGGTTGTTTTGAAATAAGTGATAGGATGAAATAAATATTTCGAATAAGTATGAAAAGTGAAAGATGTAAAATATTGGTCAAATGACTCTATAAAGAGTCTTTGCCGTAAAATAATGATTTGAAGGGTATAATTTGGAATATATAAATCACCATATTGAATCCACCACAAATATAGTTGTGGTGGGAGATCATTTGATAAGAAATGTGGACATAAGTATTTAGAAACGAATGAAAGCGATTTATGCTTAAAATATGCTTAAATACCCTTAACGGGTCAAAATAAGCCTATGAGTGAAAATGGGTTTAAGAAGGTATATGAACCTGTAATTGGAACCTAATATGTTAAACATCATTGAATTTAATAGGTTTATGAGACATAAGGGTCAAACAAACTGGTTTGTTTGATAAAGAATCGAAAGGGTCAAAATTTGGTAAAAAGGGTAATAAGCCGAAGACTTAAAAGTCTGAAATGTTGTTAAACCGAATGTTGGATTTAAACTCCATATGATGGAGGATCAAATTACAATCATGTAGGAAGAAACAGTAGGTCAAATGGATAAGCAGATTGAAAGATACGAAAGTTTTCGTGTCAATAAACGGCAAAATGGAAAGGTTGAATGAAGGGACCGCCGTAACTTACGGTGTCCACCGTAAGTTACGGTGGAGCTGATTTAGTTACGGTGGTTGCCTACTGAAGTACGGTAGGAGATTTGTAATACAGGGGCCACCGTAACTTACGGTGCCCACCGTAAGTTACGGTGGAGGCCAGTTGGAAATCTTTGTTTTGAGATCAAGAGTTTAACGTTGGGATTCTTTTTTCCTTCCATTATTATTACCGAACTTGTTTAGACACATTTTAATCCCCGTATGACTAAAGCATTTCATGTTTATGAAATGTAGGTGCATTTTGGATGCCGAAAGACGATCAAGCTCAACAAAGAACCGAACGCGATAAAGATTCATGCTTCTGCACATTGCCTTGTCGTAAATCTAAACGACGAATCCGATCACGTTATGTCAAATAACTTATAATTTGTAAAAGTTTTAATAAACCCGTATTTTTATAGCATGTGTAGTCCTAACTATACATCCTATTTTTGATATTTAAATGTAAAACCGTTAAATAGCAACTAGGGTGTTACATTAAGTTAGTGTGAAATTACTAAATTACCCTTAGTATTAAAACATATTAAATAAGAATATAAATTGTGGGACCTACACATATATAAAAACTAAAACATAACCCATCAACAACCTCGCCCCTACCCATCCCCTTCAACCTCCTCAACCATCGCCGGTAAAGAATTCTGGTCACCACCGTCGGCCACAGATTCCAACCAGCAAAGCAAATCTGTGAATGCAAAGCTCTCACTTGTTCCCGAGAGAGAAAAAGAAATAGGCGGTGGCTGTGACAATTTTCATAGATCGGACGGGTTTTGGTGAACCGAATCGGACGCCATCTGTGACAATCCATCATCGTTTGATAAAACGCCCTCCAGGTGTTCGATCTTTTGCGCGACGCCAACCCTGTCGGATGACTTGACTTTGTAGCCGAGAACTGCTAGCAGCTCGTCAACTCCAGTGTCTTGTTCATTGAATTCGTCCCACATCTTTGATTTACCGGTCAGATAGGGAAGCGGGGGAGGAGTGGAGCTGCTGGAGTCGGTGAAGAGGGTGTGGTTTTGATTTGGGTAGTCACGTTTCATGTTTGAATTGGATGAGTTGGTTTTGAGTTTTGCTATTGGGGATCGGGATTTGTTTTGTTTAACTGTTGGTGAGGGAGTGGAAGAATCTGAGCATGGGTGATTTGCTGGTGAGTTTCAGAGGGTGAAAAGAGAGAAAGAGGAGAGATGATTGGTGGGAGGGTGTATAGAAATGGAAGATGAAGTACAAATTATATTTTTATTTAATATGTTTTAATACTAAGGGTAATTTAGTAATTTCACACTAACTTAACTGAGCAAACTAACTGTCATCCACACAGGGGACTATCCGAGTAACAAACAATCAAACCACAGGGAGCAAATATGCTATTTTGAAAAGGTGGAGACTAAAGATGAAAAAATGGCAAACCACAGGGACCATCCGAGCAATTAACTCTATTTTTTCCCTTAAGTTTTTTTAGGAGTTTTTGAGTTCCCACAATAAAAGAAGTTTTCCCTTGAACCTTATTATTCTAATAACTATGAATTAATCTTTGAGATTTATTTCATCATCCAACTTTATAATATTTCCAACATTTTATAGCGGCGATAACATATATGTAATTTATTATATTTTAAGTTTTTGTAGTTGTTAAAACACACAAATTTATATAAAAGTTAAAATGGTAAGAAAATGTGTTGGAATTCCCAAAACGAGATTTTTTTAACAAACTAATAGGTTACTCAATACACAACGGGTAATTACCCAATATGTATACCTAACATGTATTTGAGCGGGTATGTGACACGGTTTATAAACACCATAAGACTCTAATTACCAATACACGTCCCATGTCTGATTCATTGTCATTCCTGTCCAGAAGCACTGTTCATGGGTTAAAGATATGGAAAATAAGAAAATAAGAAAAAAAAAAGGTACAATGGATGATAACTTAAATCGGCTAACAAATGGCTTATGTTTCCACATATTATATAATGTTAAGGACAATAGTTAATCTTAAATTAATATTGAACACCAAAAAGATAACCACCAATATTGACATAAGCATATAGCTTTATAGCTTCTTTTCTTGACAAGTATTCCTCAAACCTCATTGATCTAGCTTCATATTTCATTACATATACCTTTAAAAACTATTTGCGTTTATTTCAGAACAAATAATATGTTAACAAGTGAGACCTATAAGACACACTAGTATATAATGCATAAGTGATAATAGTGGGCGGAAGACAAAGGTGGTTACGTAACGTTCTTGCAGTTGTTTTTCATTTTAGTTGTGTATCGGTGTTTTCATCCTGGGCCGAGAGTAATCCATCTCAACTAGGTCCGCAACATCTTGGTAACGTGGTTGGACAACCTTCAAACGTTTTGGTAATGAACCAGTGGCAAAACTTTTTCCATTATATTTCATCTTTAACTGTGGGTTGTTTATATTTTTATCATTCTTGTAATCTGCAAATCAAAATATGAATTAATGTTACTTTAATCAACAACTTTTATTAATAATTTTTCTTTCCAAAACCTAGAAAATGACCAACCGTGGATGATGAGGGTTTCGCCGTAAGTTTGCTATTTATCTCTGAAAAAAAAAAGATAAACCGTTACTATGGCATAAAAGACACTTTTAGCAAACATAACTACTCATTAATATATACACAATGGGCATTCTGAACCGTGGCGGAGCCACACTTTGAACAACGGTGTCACCCGACACCATTGAATTTTGTGTAGCAAATACAACATATAATAGGAAAAATTCGAGCGACACCATTGTTTTTTACGAGCGACACCATTGTCTTTTTACAAACAAAACCATTGTTTTGTTTTCTTCTAAAATAATTAGATGATAAACACAGTTACTTGAATTTAATTAGTAAACTTTAAATCATTAGAGGCAAATGCTTAATTTTTTTTTCTAATCAAGTAAGCTTTATAGGCCCATGTCTAATTGGTTTTGTTTCAATTGTTTAGTAAGCATTATAGGCACATGTCTAATTGGTTTTGTTTCAATTGTTTAACTTAACCAGAACCAGATGTTTGATGATCATCTGAATGATGCTTGCACTTGTTTGTTATAATGAAAAAGATGTTTCAATTGTCATTCTACACTATAACAATTCAAAACATAAATAGTAATAAATCTATGTTTAGTCATTTAATAGTTTAATTCATAATTATAAGGCGATAATATTATTGTCTTCTTTTATAAGTAATTTAGACTATGGGGTATGGGGCTTGGGTTGGGGCGTGGCCCATGGGGGTTGGGTTTCAAGCCGGGCGTGGGGTGGTCTTTATATCCTAGCTGGCTGCCTCCCATTTGCTGACCCCGCCATGTCATAGCGGCCATTTGAAAGTTTGAATTTTAAATTCAAACCGTTTGGCTACCCCATCCGCCACCCGGGTCTCCCAACAACCCCTATAAATGTAACCCCCAACCCCACTGGTTCCCCCATCCCACGAACCCGCTACCCCACCGGCTACCCGCTTCATTCCACGAACCCGCTACCCCACCGAAGAACATGGCATCTTGGACTCACGAGGAAGAATTGGTTGTCGTCACAAGCGTCGTTGACGCTATGAAGGGGCGGCCACCGGGCCAAACAAAATATTGGCCGGAAGCATTCGCAACCTACCGACATAACGTCGGTAACGACCGCCACAACCTCAACACGTGCCAACACAAATGGCGCGAGCTACGGCCCAAGCTCGATCGTTTCAAGGCTTACTACGAACCCGTTCCGAGCGGCGAGTTAAGCCACGAGGACCGGGTGGCGGTGGCAAACATAGCGTTTCGAGGCAAGGAGCGAAAGGCGTTCGACAAGATCGCACTTTTTGAAATTTATCTAACGCTCTAGGTTTGTTATTTTGTAATTTTTAGAAATTACGTAATTTTTAATAATCTGCCAGGCGGTGCACCCAACCCAAGCCCAACCCACGCCCTGCGATACCCTGCGGACACGTCACTAGGCGGTGGGGGGCTCCCATTCCACGTGTCAACAAATGCCCCAACCCAAACCCAACCCAAGCCCCACCATACCCCACGGTCTTACGTTTCTAACCCCGAACATTAATAAAGTTATCACACAACCTCTAAACTATAATAATTTTTTGATAAACGATTTACATATACCCTTAAAGTACTTTAATAGATTTACCATAGGCAAGTTTAATAATAATTATATTTTTTTATAAGCGACTTATGTTTCAACCCCCAAACTTTAATAGAGTTATCATACGGTTCTTAAAGTTTAATAAAGTTAATAAACTTTTTTTTTTCTTTTTTAAAAAATACCCTTTCTTTTATCTTTTTTATAGATTTAGTTCTTTTTTGTTTTACTTATTATAATTAAAGCTAACTTTTAACTCTAGACATGATTATTTAATCAGGTTGCTTTTTAACCCTTCAATATAAAATATACAATGATAACAAATATTATCATTTTTTATTTAACTTATTATAGTTAAATAGAACTTTTAACTCTAAATTGTTTACTTAACTGTGTTGATTGTTTAATTTTATCTTCATGAAATATATACATCCTCGCCATCAACCTCTACGACCTCGCCGCGAAGCGTGGTCTCCAATCTTCACCATCAACCTCCTATGACTCGCCGCGAAGCGCATGCTCGAATACTAGTTGAAAACATTATGAATCGTTTTCAAAACATGAAAATGAGTACAGAGCAACTATTAAATGAAAATTTGTATATATTTCAAATGACTTTGTAATTTTATTATGTGTTTTGACATTGTAATTTTATTATGTGATTTGACCCGACTAGATCCAAACCGATCCAAAAAGTTCGACTCTGGATTACTATAAACCAGGGTATCTATAAAAAAATGACACCATAGGAAAAGGTTTCTGGCTCTGCTACTGGAACCAATAGTATATTAACAACTACAAAAACCACCTAAACCTTTCTATTATTAACTTTTAACTAGACTATAGACACGTGTATTACACGAAATTCTATAATTTTATAATGTGTAAACAATTAGTTAAAAAGTTTCTATATTTATATTTATCTAAATAATTTGATAATTTTGTATTTATAATGTTTTAAATAGAAATATTATTTTCGGGTTTTTAATGTGTACATTATTTATATCTATAGTGTGGTGTTTTAATTATAGAACCATAGATTACACGATCTTGTATAATATAAATTATATAGTTTTATAATACATCCTTAACAAGAAATTAAAGGTAAATATGGTTTGTCAATTTTCAGATTGTTGTTTCCACCTACATTAGAACATTATATTATTAATAAAATGTTAGTAATTGTACAAGTTATTTGATAGTTTGTTAGTAATTATTGTTTATATCCAAATAATATACTTTGTATTATTAAGCTTGTATGCCGGGTAAAATTGTCAATTATTATTTTGACTGTTTTAATAACGTGCATAAAGAAAAAAAATATTATTTATAATTATTTTGTTGTGTTATATAAGTTATTGTAATAATCTAAATTATATTTAGTTAAATTGTTGTTTATTATTGTTACTTAATGGGAGATAGAAAATGTATATATATTTAAAAACGTGTATAAAGAAAATTATTATTATTATTAACTAATATTCTTATCTAAGTTTAAGAAGACACCACAAAGTGACATGTGTCTAAAAGTTCCATTTATTATATATAACAAAATAATAATAATATAATATAATATAATAGATATTAATCTAATATAGTAATAATATTATTAGTCTAACACATCTTCAAAAAAAAAACTGCATTACGATTATTAATTAAAATATTCCACACCCATTTTGTAAAACTAAATATTGTATATTATATTTAATTAACATTTTTTAATTGACAAATGTTACTCCTACTACAAATTACACCAATAAATTCAAATTATATTTAACTAATATTATAATAAAGTTACTAAATTAAAGGAGAGAATATCACGTGATATTCTTTGGAATTCTTTATTAGAAATAGATTATATAAATTGACTATACATGTAAAGTTTAATAAGTTAAAAAAATTAATGTTAATAAAATACGACATTGATGTTCTTTTGTTTAAATGGAGATGTTCTTTTGTTTAAATGCCATGTACGTGCATAAGCATATGGGCATGTTTACGTATTGAAAAATTATCCAAAAGATAAAGACAAAATCAAAGAAACAATAAGAGGAGGTTAATAATCATTTTTTATACTTTTATCATTTTCATCGCAGTGATATGTAAACATTTTATCTGGGTCTTGTGATTCTCAATATAATATCACTACTATACAAATCAATATCATCATCGATTTAGTCCTGTCAGCAACAAAGAAGACTTGTTGGCCACCAGAGAAGACTTGTCATATTTCTGACGTCGTATTACTAACGCAGTCGTGAGTAACTACTTTCATCGACAGATTTCCGATGAAACTAGGCATTGGTGATACTCATTTGTTTAATAGTGTACTGATTCTAAAATGAACGTAATCATATGTTCGTGTGTGTGTGTATATATATATGTGTGTGTTTATCTTTGTGTTAGTCAATGTGTTAGAAACATACCATGAACTCCATAAAGGAGAGTAGAGATAATCAAAAGAGTAAACACCAGAAAGGACTTTCTGTAACTAGGAAGCTCCCTCTCCATGAATGATGGAAGACAAAAGGAACTCTCCCAATGTATATATACTATCATCATCATGGTAGCAATTTCTGGTTCTGGGATATTTGCATGCATATGAAATAAATAAATAATAAATTGAACAATGGTATATAATAAATAAATATTAAATTTAACAATGGTAATTGTTTTATAAATAAATAATATATTGTTACTTTATTATTAGCAATCACATGTATGATTTTATTACAAATAAATATATTAACTTACATTAAAAATTTGTTAATTTGTTTGGGATTGCTTATTTAACTCTAAAGGGTTTTTTTCTTTTGTTAAAAGTGTTTATTAATTTATAATTTTTTTAAAATAAATTTTAGAAAACTAACTTATAGTTTTTTCAAAATGGGTTTTTGAAAAAGTGTTTGATTAGTTTTTTAATGGAAAAAGCCAATACGTTGTTTTTTTTAAATTGTTTGACTTAAACTGTTAAAATGGTCCTTGAGGTTTGGTCACTTTTGCCACTTTAGCCCAAAACTCAAACCTTTTGAACCTGGCTCCATGTGGTTTCAATTTTGTTATCATTTTCATCAAATAACAAATATGGTTAGATTTTTCAGTGAGTAAATTGCCTAAATCGTCCATGAGGTTTGGGTATGTTTGTCATTTTCATCCAAAAAAACTTTTTTTGTACCATATAGTACTTCACTTTTGGGATTCCTTTGTCATTTTCATCCAAACATCTAATTTGTTTTATTTTTTCTATCAAACATTTGGATGAAAATGACAAAAAATCATAAATATCAAGGACGATTTTGGCAAAGAAAAAAAGTCGACGTTTGGATGAAAATGGTAAAAAAAATCCCAAAAGTAAAGGACTATATGGTACAAAAAAGTTGTTTTGGATAAAAATGACACACATGCCCAAACCTCACGGACGATTTTGACAATTTACTCTTTTTCAGTTAACATCCATTTTTTTTTCTTTTTCATCCCTTCTAACAAAGGGCAAAATAGTCAGATTTTTTTAATTTATTATAACAAAACGTTAAAAGACCATTTTGCCCTTCAATAAAAGGGAGGAAAAAGACAAAAAAAACTCTATGCTAACTAAAAAATCTAACCAAATTTTGATTTTGGATGAAAATGACAACAAAATTGAAACCACAGAAACCTAGATTCAAAAGGTTTGAATTTTGAACTAAAGTGGCAGAAGTGACCAAACCTAAGGGACCATTTGACAATTTACTCTAGTTTATTTATGTAAAATGACCAAAAAGACATTTTATATATATAAAACCATTTACTACTTTTACATATAATATTATATATTCAACAATTTTTTAGACAAAAATTACAATTTAAAAAATTACAATATATATATATATATATATATATATATATATATATTCTTACAAATTTTATTGTAACGCAACAGGTAGTGGTTGTGGGTGTGTGCGAGTGAAGCTTGATGGGGTGGCGGGTGATGGTAGTTGGGTGAAGGTGGCAGGGTTGGTCATGGGCATGTCAGCGGCAGGGGCAACAGATGGGTGGATGGAGTGGCAATTGATGGTGTATGCGTTATGTTTTGTGTGAACTGGGGTTTTATGGTAAAATGTGGGGGTAAATTTGAAATTTTATGTTTAAAAGGACAAAAACTATTTAAAAAGCCAGATTTTGTGGCGTTTGAAAAACAACTTTTTACCCTTAAAAAAAACAAAATAAAACTCACTTTATCAATGTCAAACATTTTAATATATTATTGGCTTTTTGAAAAAAAACCAATAAATCAATAAGTCATTTTTATAGTTAATCCTAAGAGTGAATTTCAATGATTGTCCATTATCTTTATATCCATTTCCAGGCGCTGTCCTTTATGTTTAAAATTGACGAGTTTTGTATTTTATGTTTTCAAATCATACATGTTTTGTCGTTTAGCCCTAACCCAGTTAGATTTTCTGTCAAATATGGTCATGTGCAATGCACATGAGTGTAAAATTGTATTTTCACCATATTCTTTAAAAATACATATAAAAGAAAAAAATAGTATATATCATTTATCTCTCTCTTTCTTTAAACAAACAACCATTCTTCTGCATCCTCTGTACCACTACCTCCTTCCACCATCATCTCCTTCCAACACCACCATAAATCCGACTAAGCATAAAAATTAGAGTAAAGTCCTATTTGAGTCCCTGTGGTTTGTGCAGTTTAACCATTTGAATCCAAAAACCAAAACTGTCTTGATTTGAGTCCCTGTGGTCTTTAATTTTAACCATTGGAGTCCCTGTGGTCTCTAATTTTAACCATTTGAATCCAAAAACCAAATGTTTCTGATTTGGATGTTGTTTACTTTTGGATTCAAATGGTTAAAATTAGAAACCACAAGGACTCAAATCAAGACAGTTTTGGCTTTTAGATTCAAATGGTTAAACTGCACAAACCACAAGGACTCAAATAGGACTTTACTCTAAAAATTATGACTTCGATCAATAACTAAACCCATATTAACAACCAGATTGCACCATTACGAACATCCAGAAAGTCTCCAAACTCTCTATCATCATCATCTGGATTACAAATTCTCAAAATCTCACCAACAAATCTTTCTCCAATCAAATCTAATCCACTTGTCAATTTCACCACCACTACTAGATCTCTAACCTTCTATGAGTTTCAGAACCACAAACCCTAAAAACTAACAACAGCAATGTCATACAACGATAAGATCCCTGTGAAAGACTCACCAACAAGCTCCAGATCAGTAACTGAAACCATAAACGGCTCACACCAGTTCGTAATTCAAGGTTATTCGTTAGCGAAAGGTATGAGGATCAGAAAACACATCGCAAGTGATAATTTTACGGTTGGAGGTTACCAATGGGCTGTGTATTTCTATCCTGATGGGAAGAATCAGGAAGATAATTCGACTTATGTTTCGATTTTCATTGCGCTTACTAGTGAGGGTTCGGATGTTAGGGCTTTGTTTGAGCTCACTTTGGTTGATCAGAGGAAGGAGAAGCATAAGGTGCATAGTCATTTCGATCGGGCGCTTGAGAGTGGTCCGTATACGTTGAAGTATAGAGGCAGTATGTGGTATGTTGCTGGATTGGTTTTGTTGATTTTATGTGTGTTGTGTGACTGATTTATGTGCTGGTGTTATGAAGGGGGAAATCGTACCGTTGGAGAATAGTTTAAATGGGGTGTGAATTGTTACAGGTTGTTGAAGAGAAATTAGGATTTTGAAATGGGATTGATTTGGGGAAGAAGAGGGCTTTTGTTATGATATATAATATTTTTTTTTCTTTTATATGTATTTTTAAAGAATTGGGTAAAAAGACAATTTTACCCTCATATGCATTGCACATGACCTGATTTGACAGAAAAATCTAACCGGGTCAGGGCTAAAGGACAAAACGTGTATGATTTGAAAACATAAAGTACAAAACTCGTCAATTTTAAACATAAAGGACAGCGCCTGGAAAATGATATAAAGATAAAGGACAATCCTTGAAATTCACTCTAATCTTAAATACCCTTAAAATGATCTTTGTACATATTAGTAAATTAAAAAAAATTAATAAAAAAGATATATAAATCCATAACCCTAGCCAATTCCCTGTTTTCTTCTTTTATGACACCTTATGTTGTTGCTCTTAAATGATATTTATACATATTAGTAAATTAAAAAAACTAATAAAAAAGATATATAAATCCCTAACCCTAGCCAATTTCCTGTTTTCTTCTTTTATGACACCTTATGTTTTGCTCTAGAAGGTGTAGCTTTTTTTTGAAAGGTGTGAATTATTCGCAAATGTTCGGAGGTTTAGTATACGTTGTCTTAATTGGGCACGCGCTAGAGGGGCCCCTCGAACAATAGATCCCCAATTTAAACCTCTCAATGAGAAACCCCTATCAACCAGACTCGAACTTGATACCTAGAGAGGAAAACTCACCCGGCGGGCCCACCATAGATGGAACTTAAATACCCGTGTCACTGTCTTCGTCCTTACCTCTGTCTATATTAATGAGAGTAAGGCTAGCTCTGTTAGAACCTTAAAACCATGTGTTATACCCATGGTTGCAAAAGTGGCTAGGCGCTCCCTAGTTGGTCGACCGGGAGTTGAGAGTACTCGGTCTAGGCGGAGAGTAACATAAATTTACTAATATATATAACAAAATACGTGAAAATGATATTCATTCTTTAATATGATAGGCATAGAAATTATGTTTTATTACTTTTTAACTCAAACTCGGCCCAAGTTGACCTACCAGATACGATTTTGGCCGAGGTTGATCGCTTTTGATCGATTCGGAGTCAAAGAAAGTCGCCTCGTCAGCCTACCTTGTAGTGACTACTCGGCCTTGAAAACCTTGTTTTACAACCATAATTATACCTATCATTAAACATCCACCATTTTGTGTCATATCAATGCCATATCACCACCCTCTTCCACCATTCGTCAATATCCTTAAATGTATTATACATATTATACATTTGGTTGGGTGAAGGTGGCAGGGGCGGTCATGGGTATGTCGATGGCAGGGGCAATGGATGGGCAGATGGTGGTTAGATGAAGGTGGATGGGGTGTCTGTTGATGGGGTGTGTGCGTGTTATGTTTTGTGTGAACTAGGTTGTAGGATAAAGGGTGGGTGTAGATTTGTAATTTTATGTTTAAAAAGAAAAAACTATTTAAAAAGCCAAATTTTGTGGCCTTTAAAAAAACAACTTTTAACCTTTTTCAAAAAGGCAAAAAAAAACCACTTTTATCAATGTCAAACATTAATTTATTAGCTTTTTTGAAAAAAAAAAACAATAAGTCAATAAGTAATTTTTAAACTCAATCCTAAATACCCTTAAAATGATCTTAATACGTATTAGTAAATTAAAAAAAACTAACAAAAAAAGATATAACCCCAACCATGGGTTTGGATATAGTAGGAAGTTTTTTTTGCTAGGAAGGCAAGGAAGTAATCTTGACCATCAATTGATTTAATCAAGGGCTAAGATTAAATGGGTGAAATTGAAGAGAATAAAGAGGCGCGCGGGTTTATGTAAGGGCATTGTAGTCAATCCAGGACAATAGTTTCTTTCTCCTCCAATTCCCCCTCATTTTTTAAACGTTAATAACTTTTTCATACGACATTATTTTTTTTTAAATTGCACCAAAAAACGAGCGTTTTTTTAATATTTAAAACGAGTATACTATTGCAATATTTTCGAAAAAAAAATTTCGAAAACCCAGTTGCGTAAAACGCAATGGAAGAAAAAACCCAGTTACGTAAAACGCAATGGAAAAAAACGTAAAAAACGACTTTTTTATAAAACGTAATGCACAAAAAACAAAAAAAATGTCTTATTTGTAAAACGCATTGGCCAGAAAACACAAAAAATGTCTTATTTCTAAAACGCAATAGCCTAAAAACACAAAAGAAAGTATACTTTCTAAAACGCAATGGACTGAAAACACTTCAAAAATGTGTTTTACCTAAAACGCAATGCACCAAAAACACAAAGAAAAATCTTATTTCTAAAACGCAATGGCCAGAAAACACTTAAAAATGTCTTTTTTTCTAAAACGCAATGGACTGAAAACACATAAAATTGTGTTTTACCTAAAACGCAATGGACTAAACACACTTCAAAATGCGTTTTTCTAAAACGCAATGGCCTAAAAATACATAAAAATGTCTTATTTCTAAAATGCAATTGTCTAAAAACACAAAAGAAACTGTTCTCCCTAAAATGCAATGGACTAAAAACACATAAAAATGTGTTTTACCTAAAACGCAATGACAAAAAAACACTTCAAAAATGTGTTTTTCTAAAATGCAATGGCCAGAAAACACGTAAAATGTCTTATTTCTAAAACGCAATGGCCTAAAAACACAAAAGAAAGTGTTCTCTCTAAAACACATTGAACCAGTGTATAGTGTATGTTTTGTCTGTGAATTGTCTGAACCAGGAGATCAAAAACTGTCTACGAAAATGAGGCAATTTCCAGAAACTTAAATTTCCCAGCCAGGGGCTCTGCCCCTTGGACCCCGCTAGGGGCTGCCGCCCCTTGGACCCCGCTCCCAGGGTCGCTGCCCCCGACCCTTGCCAAGATCGTAAAACGCAATGACTTAATTGAAAAACCCAGATCGTAAAAATGCAATTCAAGAATTTCTTACATGGATCGAAGTAGATTTCTTCAACGATTGACGGAATTTGAATGATAGAAACACTAATCAGCGACCGAATCGAACGGATCGAGTGATTCGCTTCAAAATCATGGGAAAAATGAGACATTGTATGAAGTTAAACTGGGTTTTCTTCAAAAAAGTTGAAGAACACGTTGATCGGGTGTTTGGATCATTGATTGGTGACGAAAATCACATTATAATTTAGTGATTATTGAGATAGAAAGTGAAGAAAAGGTTGAAGATGGTGGGTTTTAAAGTTACTGCGGAGAAGAAGGAAGAAGAAAGGATACGATTGACTAAAATACCAATTCTCTTTATTTTAAATTTTGGCACATGTCATAATCCTATTGCTTTATATTCTTCCTAGACAAAATAAATTTACTATTTGATCCTCACCCCCCAACCTCTGTTTTTATGTTGTTGTTCTGAAAGGCGTAGCCAACAGCCAATGTCTGTCATCCCCACCTCCATCTATATTAATGAGGGTAACGCTAGCTCTGTTAGAGCCTTAAAACCATGTGTTATACCTATCATTAAACACCCACCATTTTGTGTCAGATCAATGCCACACCATCACTCTCCTCCACCATTCATCAATATACTTAAACGTATTATACATATTATTTATCAATTACTTTTAAAAAAAAAATCTAATGTATTAATTTTAAAACATAATTTCCTAAGACACTAGCATATTAAAAAAAGGGTGAGGATCAAATAGGAAGGATAGAAATTAATAGAATCATGACATGTGGCAAAATTTAAAATAAAGAGAAAGGGTATTTTAGTCATTCGTATCCAATCTTCTTCCTTCTTCTCCCCAGTAACTTCAAAACCCACCATTTTCAAAATCCACCATCTTCAACATTTTCTTCACTTTCTATCTCAATAATCACTACATTATAGTGCGATTTTCGTCACCAATCAATGTTCAAACACCCAATCAACGTGTTCTTCAACTTTTTTGAAGAAACCCAGTTTAACTTCATACAATATCTCATTTTTCCCCGTGATTTTGAAACGAATCACTCGATCCGTTCGATTCGATCGCTGATAAGTGTTTCTATCATTCAAATTTCGTCAATCGTTGAAGAAATCGCCTTCGATCCATGTAAGAAATTCTTGAATTGCATTTTTACAATCTGAGTTTTTGAATTGAGTCATTGCGTTTTACAATCTTGGCGGGGGTCTGGGGGCAGCGCCCTTGGGAGCAGGGCCCAAGGGGTGGCAGCCCCTGGCGGGGTCCAAGGGGCAGAGCCCCTAGCTGGGGTCGAGCTGCATCAGAAAATTTAATTTTCTGGAAATTGCCTCATTTTCGTAGACAGATTTTGATCTTCTACTTCCTGGTTTAGACAGTTTTTTGAAGTGTTTTTAGTCATTGCGTTTTAGGTAAAACACATTTTTAAGTGTTTTCTGGCCATTGCGTTTTAGACATAACACTTTCTTTTTGGTTTTTAGGCCATTGCGTTTTAGATATAAGAAAGTTTATGTGTTTTCTAGCCATTACATTTTAGAAAAACACATTTTTGAAGTGTTTTTATTGCATTGCGTTTTAGGTAAAACACATTAGTCCATTGTGTTTTAGAAAAAACGCATTTTTAAGTGTTTTCTGGCCATTGCGTTTTAGAAATAAGGCATTTCTTTGTGTTCTTGTGCATTGCGTTTAAGGTAAAACACATTTCAGTCCATTGCGTTTTAGAAAAAAGACATTTTTAAGTGTTTTTGGTGCATTGCGTTTTAGATAAAACACGTTTTTATGTGTTTTCAGTCTATTGCGTTTTAGAAAATACACTTTCTTTTGTGTTTTTAGGTTATTGCATTTTACAAATAAAACATTTCTTTGTGTTTTCTGGCCATTGCGTTTTACAAATAAGACATTTCTTTGTGTTTTTTATGCATCGCGTTTTAAAAAAAAGTTATTTTTTACGTTTTTTTTTTCATTTTGTTTTACGCAACTGCGTTTTCGAAAAAAGATTTCGAAAATATAGCAATACTATACTCATTTTAAAGATAAAAAAAAGCTCGTTTTTTTGGTGCAATTTTTATAAAAAAAAATGCCGTATGAAAAAAGTTATTAACGTTTAAAAAATGGGGGGGATTGGAGGAGAGAGAAACTATTGTCCTGGATTGACTAGAATACCCTTACACAAACCCATGCGCCTCTTTTCTTCTCTTCAATTTCACTCATTTAATCTTAGCCCTTGATTAAATCAATTGATGGTCAAGATTACTTCTTAACCTTCCTAGCAAAAAAAACACTTCCTATTATATCCTAACCCTTAAAAAAAGATAGAAATACTAAAGACCAATTCTTTTCCAACCGGAAGATGAAAATTGTGGGGGCCAAAAAAGCGAAAGATTATATTGCGGATAATAATACACTTGTGATGGATAGAGTCAGAATATTGTGGGCAATGTTTTAAAAACCGGCTGGTTATACCGGTATTACCGTTTCCAGATGTAAATCCGGTACGAAACACCTTGGTAAATAAGTGAAACGACATAAGGTTTGTACCGGCGGTAAAATCCGGTACACCGGTTTGAAACGTAATACCAGTACCGGCCCAGGGTTATTTTAGTTTGGGTTGTTACTTATTTTCATTATATATGTTACTTATCTTACGTAATTTTTATATATTATGATTATTCGTAACTAAAAGTTCTTATTTAATATTGTATGAAACGAAAATAGTTATCATCTAGTTGATGAGGATGACGATAATAGTGAATTTCATCTTTTATGCGATTGTGAACTTGATGTATTCAACACTCGAATAATTTAAACATATCATACACTTTCATTTAAAAGAGTTTGTTGGAAAATTGAATGATTTTCGAATATCTTTTGGATTATTTTTTTTTTATTATGGATTTACTTTTGAATCATCTTTGAATATGTAATCATGCATTTTTTGATTAACTTTTGAGTAGATGTTGTAATTTATGAAATTATAGAGTTAGCTAGTCAACCTAGTTGAACCGCTTGGTACAACGTGGTTCAACCGATTGAACCATTTTTTAACCTAATCCGGATTGATTTAAAAACCGGTTTTTAAAACATTGATTGTGGGGACTGTTTGAATCTATTTTCTTAGTGAGAATTAATAAGAGAGTGGATAGGATAGTTTTCTGAATATTAAAATAGTTAAAGTCGTATTTATAAGAGATTATATGATTTTTAATTTTTTGTTACTGTTTTCAGTTTTAGTGATATTTATAAGAGATTATATGTTTTTTTTTTGTTTTTTTTTTCTCCGGATTGCTTCACCGTGTACCGCAGGGGGCGTGATGTTTACGTTCAGTGTTGCCGGCGCCAGTGGCGTAGCTTAGTGTAAAGTGGGAGGTGCACACCCCGAATGTTTCGGTTAGAAGTGTAAAATTTCTTATTTTCCATCCGAAAATTTTAAAATTATATAGGATTGTCCCCCCAATTATTGTGCCTAAATATTTATACAATATATAAATTGGGTCACATGACTTTCCGCCCCCTCGAAACTTTTGGTCAACCACCGCCGCTGGTCGGTACCTTCCATGCAACTCTTGTAACAACTCGACTTTTAGGGTCAAGTCGTGTCATTACTCAGATCTGTCATTTATTGCTTAATTGAGTTGTACTCTCGAGCTCTCGATTATCGTAAACGGGTTTGAACGATATTTTAAAACTATGTTCTACAACGAGTTCACAACGCTTATTTTAAAACGCAATTATCGCATACTATTTAAGCGCATCACATATTATGCTTGTTTATACTAAACGCAATCACATCGCAATCTCAACGCAACACTTACTCGCAACTCGCTTAAACGCAACGCTTATCGCACGAAACGAAAGTCGGAAACCAACAAAACGCCACTCGGCTGGTCAAATGACCAACAGATCGAATGGACATCCGTCTGGATGACCATCTGATCGGATGGCCATCCGATCAACTGGCCATCCGACCCACTTCAGCACCGCCTTAAACCTCACCACTCACACTATAAATACCCGTACGCATCACTGTTCACTGATGTGACAGCTCTATCCGACCTAACTCGTTCCCAAGTCATTCTCAAGCACTTTTCTCTCGATTCAAGGCCATTTCGTAAGTATTTTTCCCTAAATCTTGTACTTCCATCATCACTACACACTTCTCCATCATCCACTTCATCAAAATCACCTGATTTGGACCTCTTGAAGGTGACATCATCACTGATGCTTATGCAATCGGTCGTGTGACGTCATCTCATCAAGATTTGTTCAGATCTAAAGGATTTCCACACTATTTAACACAAATCTCAACAAGTTTTCCACATCTTTCAACTGATTTCATCCTTTTCAAACTTTTCTTCAACTTTTTTTCACTTTCACTCAAAATCGATGGAATCTAGACTCATTCAGGCTCTCTACTCATTCTCTAGTAGAGAACTGGTCTGAAAACGGATTTCCACTGGAGAGACGACTGATACACGGGTTGAACATGAAACTCCTTCAAGAACAGTGAGTCTGATCGAATAGGGTGATTCCCATTCGACTGACTGAGCTGGACCATGGTGTGTTTCCCATTGTTTGGCACGTCGTCACGCTGTCTTCGTTATACTCAAAACTTTTAACTTAGAAAAATTTAAAGTTTTCAAACAAACAGGACGCCCACTCGAATAGCCATCTGATCGGATGACCATCCGATCGGATGACCATCCGATCGAATGGTTATCCGTTTGGATGACATGTCCCTTTGTTACTTTCAATACTTAAACAATTTTGCGAAAACACCAAACTACCAAACTCGCGATCGAATAGCCATCCGATCGAATGGCCATCCGTCTGGATGACCATCCGACCGGATGACTTGATTTAATGCTACAACGAAAACTTCAAAATTCTCAAAATGATTTACAAACACACTCAATCATTCGAATGATCAACCGTTCAAATGGTCATCCGTTCAACTCACCATTCGACACTTGACTCATCCAACACTCTGTTACACACTGTTCAACGCTTACGCTACTGTTCTATGCTTAGGCTAACTTCAACGCGCTCCCTTAAATCCAATCAAGGTTGTGTTTATTTGTTAAACACATACTGTGAGTATACTTAAACCCTTTTTCACTTAACGCACTTTCGGGTGTTACATATGTTCTATATCAAATCACAACAACACACAACGCAAACTCTTTCATAAACGCTAACCGCTCTCGCATGTTATACGTGATTCGATGAATGCTTGTATGTTATGTTTACAAAGTGATTGTTTTGCCTAACACCTTAGCAACGATAGTACTATAGTTTGGACTCGGCACCTGTCACGGACAGGGGTTGTTAAGGGCCTTACATCACATGGTCACAGTGGTGATAATGTGTTGGGCATTCTACAACTCGCAGTTATGTCGGTTGCATCCGTCATTGTCGATAGCTTACTTGCTTTAAGATTCTACGTGTTACATGCTGGTTATGCAGAAACGCTTTCGCTATACTATATGCTATGCAAACTTGTGTACTCACCTTTACATTTTATGTATTGACTTATTTTAACATAAGTGACAGGTTGATAGGATGTTTTGCTTGCTGTGATGAAAACGAGTAGGATGTCTAGAAACCCACCAAATAAGAAATCTGAGTTGTCGAGGCAGTTTACTTGTTTTTGAGAAACTCTATCTGTAATGACTGTTTTTACTTTATATGTTGATGGTATGGGATATTAACCTTATTGTCATTAATAGTTGTTATGGATTCTCTTGGACAATCTGTTTCACTCAGTGCCACGCCCCGATGTGTCCACCATCGGTTGGGGTGTGACGGATTGGTATCAGAGCCATAACTATAGGGAATTAGGGAAGACACGACCTAGTCCGGGTCAGATGTCTTAGTATTGACCTAGTATATAGTCTAAGTACCAATAGACCAGCTTTGTGCAAACCAAGTAGGGTTCCTGCACGAGCCCACTCTTGATACTCGCTAAAACTATATCTCCGTGCGAACACCGCATACTACAGCTTCGCGCGAACACCGCATACTACAGCTTCGCGCGGAGAAAGCTTTTCCTAAAGCTGAAAATGCACTATTGTCTTTCCTAAGGCTGACACAATACACACGTTTTCGAAAACACTCGCATAACACAATCGAGTGATCGGATCGAGATTAGGTGTGAAAACCAACAACTCTCGATAAAATTGCTCACTCTACGCGAAACTTTTACTCTCAGCACGAGAATCCCTCGTCGAGTCAGGAGTGAAATCCACATCTCAATGGGAATCTTCTCCTCTAACCATTAAAAGAGTGTCTTGGGGCAAGTTGTAAAGTTAGGGGTGAAACCCGTACCTTAATAACGTGTTCCACTCCTCGATTTTTTTTACTAAACTCTCACCAAAGTCTCGATGGATTCCAATGACTCGATTCATGTAGTAACCTGAAAGATGAGTGTCGTTCGTCGTATTTTCGGCGAGAGCATAGTCTACTATGCCAAAACGTGTACTCAAGGTCGTTGAGAATAGTCGAATCACTTTGTGTAGTCCATGCCCTAACACCCAGAGCACACTCCGTTTCAATTTTGAGCCCGCAACCGCTGATTTGTATGATTGATCGATTTTATGTGTTTATGTGTTTATATGCTTCGGTTTTGGAGATTTTATCACTTTCTGAAACACTACCGATAGCACACGTACAACTCGCACAACTACCGAATCTAAAACACTAACTAAACGCAGACAAACTATGAACCATCGTACACAACGCTCTTCGCTTGTACCCCTCGCTATGCAACTCGCTACTTACTCGCAACTCTCGAACGCAAATCGCAGCATTGAAAGATAGATGAATACGTGCAAAATATGTAGGCAAATACGTGTAAAATATAGGTGAATATGTGCTTATGTGCTTACGTGCTTCTGTGACAATGTGGTTTATATGCCTACGTGACTATGGGCCTGTGTGTTTATGTGCCAACGTGTTTCTGAGCATTACATAAAAGAAGATGGTTAAACGCTAAACTTTTCAAAAACCCGACATAATCGAATCTCGTCTGAATCCTATGACGATGTCTGCTGCAAACAATGTCGTCATTTGGTTCTCATACCTCCCGCGCTGCTCGCCGAAACCATGCTGATAAGTGTATCGCTTCACTGGTCGCCAATGAAATGGCTAAAGTCATACCTCAGATCGTCAGTGAGATCAACAAGGTGAAGAGCAACTCCTCTGTGGAATCAAAGAGTGACTATCCGAAAGCTCCTTTCAGCTTTAAGCAATTCAAGGCCTGCGGTCCTGCTAACTTCACTGGTGAAGACGGACCCAGCACCATGTTCCAGTGGTTCGACGCCATCGAAGTCACTTTCAGACAAAGCGGATGCCCAGAAAATCTGCGTACTGTGAACGCTACTGGAGTTTTTCACTCCAGGGCTCTGGACTGGTGGACTGCTGAGCGCAACAGGCGTGGTAATGATGCAACTTACGGACTTTCATGGGAAGAGCTCAGGGAGCTTATGATGAAGGAGTTCTGCCCTCCTTATGAGGTTCAAAAGTTGGAGAATGAATTCTGGCATATCAAACAAGAAGGAGGTGACAACGCTGGTCTCAACGCTCGCTTTAAACAGCTTAGTATCATCAGTCCTGGCCAAGTGACAACACCGGATATCACGATCAAGAAGTACATCCGCGCTCTACCCGATTGCGTAGCTGACTTTATTCAAGCAGCTAAACCTGCTACCATTGAGGAAACTTACCAACTCGCAGCTGAGATCAATGATAAGCGAGTTTTGGCTGGTTATTTCAAGACTTCAACCAAGAGTCTGAATCAAGTAACTGCTACTCCCGCTCCCGCTACCGAAACCGCCGCATCCCAAGTTTCAAAGTCTTCACGTCAGAATCGCAAGCTCAAGGGTAACAATAACAAGAACTGTGCTGCCACCACCGCTCCTCTCAACGCTGTTCCTCTCCAACCCACCAACAATCAGAACCGTCAAGTCACGGCACCTGTGACCAACGCACCGCCTGCTAAGCGTGCGTACACTGGTCCTCATCCTCTCTGCCCTACTAGCACCTACCATCTCCTAGCTGGGATAGCTTGTCGTTTCTGTGTCCACTGCAACCTCTATGGACACTTCACAGCGAACTGTCGCACTAGTCCACGTCAACAAGCTCAAGTTCCTCCAGCACTACCAGCTCCACTCCCCGTTCCTCAGGTTAACCAAGCAGCTCCTGCTCCCGCTGCCCATGCACGAGCCTGCTACTCTTGTGGTGACCCTAATCTCTTTGCTAATGTCTGTCCAAATCGAGTTGTGAAACAAGAGCCGCAGCAACAGCAGCAGCAACAACAGCCACAGCAGCAGCAGCAACAACAACCACAACAAGCAGCCCGCGGAAGAACTTTCAACATCAATGTCTGCCAGGCTCAAACTGACAACAATGTTGTCAATGGTACGTTCCTTGTTAATGGTATTTATGCTTCGTGTTTATTGGATACTGGAGCCGATAATTGTTTTGTGTCGTTTGAATTTGAAAATCTCCTAAACCGTAAACGCGCTAACCTTCCAACGATGTTCGATGTAGAAATTACCACCGGAAGAACCGTCACCATCAGTTATGTTCTCCGTGATCGTACTCTCGAACTCAACAATCACGTCTTCCCGATCGATCTCAATCCGATGCAACTTGGTAGTTTCAACATCATAGTAGGCATGGATTTTCTTCGTGAAAATCGTGCTGAAGTTGTTTGTTTCGAAAAGATGATTCATTTCTCTCTCGCTAATGGTGATCAACTCTGTGTTTATGGCGAAGTATCTTCGAAGGAACTGAAACTCATGTCGTGCATTCAAGCGAGCAAGTATCTCTGAAAGGAATACATGGCTTTCTTGGCTCACCTCATAGTAGCGGAGAAGGAAAAGAAATCAATGGAAAAGGTACTTGTGTTTCGTGATTTTCCTAATGTCTTTGCTGACGATTTACTAGGTCTACCCCCGTCTCGCGATATTGATTTTCGTATCGACCTCATTCCTGGAGCTAACCCTGTTGCTAAAGTCCCTTATCGCCTCGCACCATATGAAATGCGCGAAATTTATAGTCAACTCCAAGAATTACTTGATAAAGGCTTCATACGCCCTAGCACATCTCCATGGGGCGCACCTGTCCTTTTCGTGAAAAAGAAGAATGGATCCTTCCAAATGTGCATCGATTATAGGGAACTCAATAATCTTACTATCAAGAATCGCTATCCCTTACCTCGAATCGACGATTTATTTGATCAATTGCATGGCGCTAGGTGTTTTTCCAAGATCGATTTACGCTCTAGTTATCATCAACTGTGAATTCAGGAGGAAGATATTCCTAAAACCACTTTTTGAACCCGCTATGGCCATTATGAATTTGTCGTTATGCCCTTTGGTCTTACAAACACACCCGCAGTTTTCTTAGATTTGATGAATCGCGTGTGTAAACCCTTTCTTGATCGCTTTGTCATCGTGTTTATCAATGATATCCTTATCTATTCGAAATCGAAAGCCGAACACCCGCAACATCTCCGTTTGGCACTCGAGCTTCTCCAAGGGAATCGCCTCTACGCCAAGTTCTCCAAGTGTGAATTTTGGCTTGAGGAGGTTCAATTTCTTGGTCACATCGTTGATAGTCAAGGTATTCACGTCGATCCCGCGAAGATTGAAGCAGTTAAAAGTTGGATTACGCCTAAAACCCTGTTGGAAGTTCGTTCTTTTCTCAGATTGGCGGGATATTATCGCCGATTTATCGCTGATTTCTCTAAAATCGCCGTCCCTCTCACCTCTCTCACGCATAAAGACAAGACTTTTGTTTGGGGAACCGAACAAGAGGAAGCCTTTCAAACACTTAAGCTTCTGCTTTGCAACGCTCCCGTACTTGCGCTAACCGATGGAAACGAAGACTTTGTTGTTTATTGCGATGCCTCTAACCTAGGTCTTGGTTGTGTGCTTATGCAACGAGACAAGGTTATCGCGTACGCGTCTCGTCAGCTCAAAGTCCATGAGAAAACTACACAACCCACGATCTTGAACTCGATGCAGTTGTTTTTGCGTTAAAGATTTGGCGACACTACCTTTATGGCACTAAGTGTACGGTCTTCACCGATCATAAGAGGCTACAACACATCTTGAACCAGAAAGAGCTTAATATGCGCCAACGCAGATGGGTTGAACTTCTCAACGACTACGACTGTGAGATTCGCTACCACCCAGGCAAAGCAAATTTCGTTGCCGATGCTCTTAGCCGACAAAGCTATTTACATAGTGTTCGTAATGCTCAATCCTAACACGACCTCGAAGCTCTCATTCGTGACGCTCCACACGCCTGTTTTACCGAACACACTTTGAAGGAAGAACGAATTCTAGGAACCGAAAACCAAATAGTGAACAAACCGAATGGCATCTTTCATTATCTCGACCGAATTTGGATTCCCAAACGTCATAATCTCCGAGAGATAATGATGAATGAAGCCCACAAATCTCGATATTCCATTCATCCTGGTGCCGACAAGATGTACCAGGACCTTCGTGCTAGGTATTGGTTGCCTGGAATGAAGAAAGATATCGCTCTCTATGTTTCGAAACGCCTAACTTGCTCGAAGGTTAAGGCTGAACATCAACGACCCTCTGGCATACTCGAACAACCCGAGATCCCGATGTGGAAATGAGAGAGTATAGCTATGGACTTCATTACGAAACTTTCACGCACGCCATCAGGTCACGATAGCATTTGGGTTATCATTGATCGTCTTACTAAATCCGCCCACTTTCTACCGATACGAGAAGACTATATGGTTGAACGATTAGCACGAATCTATACCGACGAAGTCATTTGTCGACATGGGACACCTCGTGACATCATCTCTGACCGCGATGGTCGATTTACTTCGCGTCTCTGGGAGACATTTCAATCCGCTCTCGGTACTACTCTTAATCTCAGTACCACATTCCATCCCCAGACCGACGGTCAGATTGAACGCACGATTCGCACCCTTGAAGACATGCTTCGTTCGTGCGTTATAGATTTTGGTGGTAATTGGGATTCACGTTTACCTTTAGTCGAATTCTCGTACAACAACAGTTATCACTCTAGCATTCGAATGGCACCATTTGAGGTGCTATATGGAAGAAAATGTCAATCGCCTATTGTACGGCACGAGATCGGAGACACGCAAATTACCGGTCCTGAGTTACTGCAAGAAACGACTGACAAGATCCTCCAGATACGAGACAGTCTCTAGAAAGCGCGGAGTCGTCAAAAGATTTACGCCGATAAACGCCGCAAGCCCCTTGAGTTCAAAGTTGGTGATCACGTACTCCTGAAGGTTTCACCTTGGAAGGGGGTGATCCGATTCGGCAAGAAAGAAAAACTAGCGCCACGGTACGTGGGACCCTTTAAGATTCTGGAAAGAATTGGCAAAGTGGCCTACCGACTCGAATTACCGGAGGAACTCAGCAACGTACATCCTACTTTCCACGTCTCGAACCTCAAGAAATGCCTAGCAGAAGAAAACCTGCATGTTCCTCTCAAGGATTTGCAAGTTAACGAAACCCTACACTTCGTAGAAAAGCTAGTAGAAATCATGGACCGAGAGACCAAGAAACTTCGACGCTCTCACATTCCTATAGTGAAGGTTCGCTGGGAAGGCAAACGCGGCGCCGAGTTCACTTCGGAACTTGAAAGTGATATGAGAGCTAAATATCCACATCTCTTCGTTACGCCTGCGCCTTAATTTCGGGACGAAATCCCCAAAAGTATGGGAGGCTGTAACAACCCGACTTTCAGGGTCAAGTCGTGTCATTACTCGGATCTGTCATTTATTGCTTAATTGAGTTGTACTCTCGAGCTCTCGATTATCGCAAACGGGTTGAACGATATTTTAAAACTATGTTCTACAACTTGTTCACAACGCTTATTTCAAAAGGCAATTATTGCATACTATTTAGACGCATCGCATATTACATCGCTTGTTTACTAAACGCAATCTCATCGCAATCTCAACGCAAACTTGAAACGCATATTTACTTTTATGCATTTACGTGATTGTGTGTTATTTGTGTGATTACTTGTTTAATGTTATGTGGTTATCTCATCGCAACACTTACTCTCAACTCACTTAAACGCAACGCTTATCGCACGAAACGAAAGTCAGATACCAACAAAATGCAACTCGGCTGGTCAAATGACCAACCGATCGAATGGACATCCGTCTGGATGACCATCCGATCGGATGGCCATCTGACCCACTTCAGCACCGCCTTAAACCTCACCTCTCACACTATAAATACCCGTACACATCACTGTTCACTGATGTGACAGCTCTATCCGACCCAACTCACTCTCAAGTCATTCTCAAGCACTTTTCTCTCTATTCAAGGCCATTTCGTAAGTATTTCTCCCTAAATATTGTACTTCCATCATCACTGCACACTTCTCCATCATCCTCTTCATCAAAATCACTTATTTTCATCTTGAAATCACCTGATTTGGACCTCTTGAAGGTGACATCATCACGGTTGCTTATACAATCAGTCGTGTGACGTCATTTCATCAAGATTTGTTCAGATCTAAAGGATTTCCACACTATTTAACACAAATCTCAACAAGTTTTCCACATCTTTCAACTGATATCATCCCTTTTCAAACTTCTCTTCAACTTTTCTTCACTTTCACTCAAAATCGATGGAATGTAGACTCATTTAGGCTCTCTACTCATTCTCTAGTAGAGAACCGGTCTAAAAACGGATTTCCACTAGAGAGACGACCAATTCACAGGTTGAACATGAAGCTCCATCAAGAACAGTCAGTCTGATCGAATGGGGTGATTCCCATTTGATCAACTGAGCTAGACCATGGTGTATTTCCCATTATTTGACACGTCCTCACGCCGTCTCCATTAAACTCAAAACTTTTAACTTAGAAAAATTTCAAGTTTTCAAACAAACAAGACGCCCACTCGAATAGCCATCTGATTGGATGACCATCCGATCGAATGGTTATCCGTTTAGATGACCTGTCCCTTTGTTACTTTCAATACTTAAACAATTTTGCGAAACACCAAACTACCAAACTCTCGATCGAATAGCCATCCGTCCGGATGACCATCCGACCAGATGACTTGATTTAATGCTACAACGAAAACTTCAAAAGTCTCAAAACAATTTACAAACACACTCACTCAACCATTCGAATGGTCATCCGTCCGGATGACCATCCGTTCGACTCACCATTCGACACTTGACTCATCCAACACTCTGTAACGCACTGTTCAACGCTTACGATACTGCTCTATACTCAGGCTAACTTCCACGCGCTCCCTTCAATCCAATCAAGGCTGTGTTTATTTGTTAAACACATACTGTGAGTATACTCGAACCCTTTTTCGCCTAACGCACTTTTGGGTGTTACATACGTTCTATATCAAATCACAACAACACACAACGCAAACTCTTTTATAAACGCTAACCGTTCTCGCATGTTATACGTGATTCGATGAATGCTTGTATGTTATGTTTGCACATTGATTGTTTTGCCTGACACCTTAGCAACGACAGTACTATAGTTTGGACTCAGCACCTGTCGTGGACAGGGGTTGTTAAGGGCCTTACTTCACATGGTCACAGTGGTGATAATGTGTTGCGCATTCTACAACTCGCGGTCATGTCAGTTGCATGCGTCATTGTCGATAGCTTACTTGCTTCACATTTCTACGTGTTACATGCTGGTTATGCGTAAACGCTTTCGCTATACTATATGCTATGCAAACTTGTGTACTCACCTTTACATTTTATGTATTGACTTATTTTAACGTATGTGATAGGTTGATAGGATGTTTTGCTTGCTATGATGAAAACGAGTAGGATGTCTAGAAACCCACCAAATAAGAAATCTGAGTTGTCGGAGCAGTTTACTTGTTTTTGAGAAACTCTATCTGTAATGACTGTTTTTACTTTATATGTTGATGGTATGGGACATTAACGTTAAATATATTGTCATTAATAGTTGCTCTTGGACAATCTGTTTTGCTCAGTGCCATGCCCCGATATTTTCGCCATCGATTGGGGTGTGACAACTCTCATGCAGATATAAGACATGTCTATTGTGCCCGTGAAAGGAGCATTACTAAACCTAATTAAATATTTGTGAAAGGGCTAGCTAGCTCTTTCTTAAGAGAATGTCATGAAGGTAGCCATTTTCTTGTGTGTCTTATGCCTCTATGATTAATTATGTTAGATACAAATCATATCTATAGCTATGTTGCATATCTACTTTTCCCTATCAGACTGAAATCTTATTATTGAAAACATAAATTTTTTTTTTTTTTTTTGAAAATTAAACTTCATTACAAACCTCCTAACGTTGCATATCACTTTTTTACTTGCTCATAATTACAAACCTCCTAACGTTCATCAAATAAGTAATGCACGATTGTTGGCCGCTTATCATATTCATATGCATTTACGTATGAATTCAAGAGATTAAATTATGATACGCAAATCAAAGTACATGGCTATGGTGTCACGTAGCACATAACATGACTATAGATTTGATATACGACTATAAAATTCTAACACATTACACAATCAATAAATCCCCTTTTCATGATTTTCTCATTTATTATTGCTATAAGATAACACCTTAATTTTATAACTTTTGTATGAATATACAAAAGTAGTCCGAGGGGCACATGGTTAACTGATGTGTTCCAAGGGATGTTTTAGGGGTTTCCAGGAACCCTCTTGATTTGGAAAAAATGAAAAAAAATAGTGAGAATTAGTGAAAATATACTAAAAGGAACCCCGTGGAAAAAAATTCTGAATCTGCGATTGGTAAAATTGTTTGATTATACTATAAAATACGTGGATGACGCGAGACAGTATAAACTACCCTAATTTTGAAAGGTACATATACCATCACATCTTCACCATCAATCATATTAAAATTGGGTATTCTCATATTTGTCCGGATTGATGTGCCAACATCAGCCCCATTATTTGTCGACTATTAACTTTTTTATGTTCTGTCACCATTTTCGTGTTGAAACTCATCTTCACGTTACCCCACCACATATTAATACTAATAATAAATTATTATAGGACACACCTTAATTTGAATGAAGGATGGTTCTTGTAATCTAGTTGTTTTGGGAATTTAGATTATAGTTGGTACTTGGTAGTGGCAAGCTGGAGTTTAAGTTCTTTTTTTCTTTGCTCTCCCTAATATTCCTTTCACAGACGGTCCGTGGTGACGACTTTTTGCCTAGAAAACCACACTTTGTGCTTCCTTCCCTCTCCTAGCTCAGAGACACGTCGACGATGGATGCTCATGACTTTCGTGTTGCGAATGATCTTAGCATTTTGATCAAGACTAAGGACTAGATCACACACCCAGAATGAACATCCATGGAACATTAGGCACATGTTAAACATGTTATAAATTTAGTAAGGCATATTTGTTGGTAAGTGGTGTGCTCAACAAACAAAAGGTTGAGAGTTCAAATCATGTATTGGTGTATTTGATGACGTGGGTACTCGAAGATCCCAGTAAGCAAAATCGAGGATAATAACAATCGCAAATAAACAATAAAGAATACTAAACATAAACTGAAACCAAGAAGCTAAAAGTCGGAAGCTGGAAGCTCCCGACTAGAAGCTAATGCACCAACGGTGGGTGACAATGAGCTAATGTTATTGTACAACCCAAGAACTTGAACACAACAAGTCAAACTGATTAGACTTCTCCCTAAAGCGCATAAAGGTGTCATCGAGACACACAAACCTGAATCTTACCTAAAGAGGCAAGGCTAACCCTGCAAGCAACGTCAAGGGAGGATAAGCTTACCAAGACTAGAAGGTACCTGTAACACCCCGAAAACGGGTTTGGTAATCAAACCACCTTAATAATAAAAGACGGGTAAATTACCGTTAGTGGTAAAATTAACCCGGAAAATATTGATTTATATAACTAAACCTAATATTTAATAAAAAGGAAAAATAATGCTTTTGAGAAAAAAAATAAAGTTTATAGAAGCCCTAGTTAACGGGACTTGAAATAAACTGAGTTGTAAATTCCCTAAACCCACTAATTTAACTAGGAATGTTTAACCTAGTTAATAAGTGGAAATATTGTTAGAAATAAGTAGGTTGTAGCCAACTTAATAACTAACCAAACAAGAGGGGCCAAATTAGGATAAATGAAAAGTTAGGTTATAAAAACAAAAGTTTAATTAAAACACACACTTAGTGTGTGTTGAGAATGTTCTGTTCAACCAGAAGACTCCCCAAGAGTTTCAAAACCCTAGCTTCCAACAAATCCATCAGATTGAAGGGCTAAACGAAGCCCAAATTCACAACCGAACGTGAATTAACGATCACCCGAACAAGAGGATCATAAGGTATGTAAAATCTTGATGATTCGTGAAGTTGTGAAATTTGGATAATCATCATAATCGTGAATTATGAATGAATTATTGAAGCTATGATTGAATTACTGATGTATATTTGCTTAGGAACCAAACCCTAAGTGAAAATTATGCATAAGATGCTATGATTTGAATGATTTGATGAATTCCCACACAAGGTAAGTAAAGCTTACCCTCTATTTATTTAATACATATTGATTTTATAGGTTCTGAATAATATAAAGTCTTGTTTGAATTTTGATGTTCCGACACGACATGTGCGGTTCGGAACAAAAGACAATAAAGATAAACCATGTTTAATGGTTAAAGAGAGCTAATACGGTTATTTAGTCATGAAAGGACTAATAAATAACGAGTTTTGAATAATTACCTTATAAGGTAAACTAATACAAATAATAAAGGTAAAACGGTAATTTGATCACTCATTGACGATTACCGTTAGTTTGTGAAAGACACTTTATAGCGTAAGTTATAATGGGTCAAAAGAGTCAATAAATGATTTATAAGGAAAATGACCGTATGGTGTAAACTGGAGCGAGTCATGTAGAAGAGATAGTAATAAGCATCATCTCGCCAATAAATTCGGTCACTTAGACTAAACGAGTCAAAAGGTGAAGATATTACCTTTTGACAATATCGACTAATGACTATTGTCGAGTTATATTATTTCATCAGTAAATATCAAATGGATATTAGCATCGCTATGAATTAGCGGTTATAAAAGAAGGGTAGTAAAAACGGGTCAATATATTGATCCGAGCCAGGTATGTGTAATAGGGTAACACTCATTTAGAACGTAAGGTTCAATGAGTGTTAAATAGAGTAAAAATAGACATTTGGTTACTTTAATAGGTAAACAGAATGTTTCAAATAATAGGCATTGCGTTTGAAAAAGCATAATGACTTTTCAAACAAAATCATAGTTAAAAAGAAGAATTTTGGTCAAACAATGCATTCAAAAGTCCATCGTAAATGAAAGGCTAAAATGGACCAAAACGCCATTGTAAGCTTAATTGAACAAATGACCTTTAAAGGTTGTTTTGAAATGAGGTTTATGATTAAGTAAATACTTAGAATAAGTATAAAAAGAGAAAGATGTAAATTTTTGGTCAAACGACTCTATATGAGTCTTTGCCGTAAACTAACAATCCGAGGAGTAAAACTCGGATTATATAGGTCACCACATTGAATCCCCCACAAATATAGTTGTGGTGGGAGATCATTTGATAAGAAATGTGGATATATGAAATTAGAAGTGAATGAAATCCATTCGTGCTTAAAATATGCTTAAATACCCTTAACGGGTTAAAATAAGCATATGAGCGAAAATGGGTTTAAGAAGGTATATGAACCCGTGATTGGAACCTAATATGATAAACATTATTGAATTTAATAGGTTCATGAGAAATAGAGGTCAAACAAACTTGTTTGTTTGATTAATACATGAACGGGTCAAAAGTTTAGTAATTATATTCTAAGCCAAAGGCTTAAAAGTCTGTAATTTTGTTAATCCGGATGACGGATTTTAAATCCATGTGATGGAGAATCGAATTACGATCACGTAGGAAAAAGCGGATCTTAAATCGGATCAAAAACGAGAAAGTTATGCACATTTTGTGCATATAAAGTTTGAGTATATGGAGCTGGTGATCTGCAGCTCTAAAGAAAACAACTTCCTGTCGAAATAGGCTTGTCACGTCGCGCGACAGCCAAGTGGCATTGGACTCGCGGTACGCGGTGGCACTAGTTAACCCAGTCGCGGCGGGTAAAAGCTGAAAATTTTTGTTTTTTTTGTTATTTGGTTCAAGTAATTTGATAGTACATGTTATCTAATTATCAAAACTAACAATTGAGTTGGTTTTGATTACAGGTGAATAATATCGGCTTTCCGGATTGTGACAACTCGAAATTTCAAGGTTAGTTTGGTAATCTTAATTTCCTCACTATTTCTTTGTCTTTCATGTTAATGGCTACTCTTGGCCTTTCATGTGCTGGCCATGTTAAAACGGTTGAACGTAAATGCAACTTTGCCCACACACACACATACTCTTTTGTTACCACTTACGTGTCCGATCCACACTTATGTTGAACCCGATTCACACAAGCCACAGGAGCCCAACTGGCTTTAGCATCATAAATCCTCGGCCCACTTTATCAACAAAGAATGGATCTTGGACTAATGATTCACCACATCGGACTATTTGCTAAACATTTGACCACCGGCCCACTCAAGCCTTTGGGTAATTATTATATGTTTTAACCACCGGCCCACTAGGGTATAATTAGCTTGATAAGCAGAGGATACGTATTATTGCATAACAACAAACCCTAATCATTCCCATACCTCTTCCCCAAGATCGTGCGGCAGGAGACCCCACCCCCCTCTCGAGACAACATCTGATTTGATCAAACTTGTGGTTAGTAGCTTTATATTTATGCTAAATTGTATTTAGTGATTGTGGTTATGGGTATTCGTAGTTAACAAAGATGATAGGTATGTTTTATAGATTTGAGAAGTTAGGTTATGTTCTGGCATATTAATTGACACGTAGGATTGCATGTTAGTAATAACAATAATGAATTTGATATGAAAGAAGGATTAATGTGGATCGAATGGTTGCAAATATGATTTAAATGATAAGATGGATATTAAAGGCTTATATGATGCATGTTTGACTTTAACACTGAAGAGGTAGATGCTTAATTCAACGTTAACATTAATTGGAATAATGATTTCGGTTCACATGGCATTACAGAGGATTGATGGTTTCCATATGATGATAAGCTAGTAGTAATGTTTGTCATATTCACTATATTGAGGAGGTCCAATAGAAAAGGGGGGGGGGTGTGCATGGGAAATACTATCAATACCCATGTGATTGAATAATTTGATTATTAACTGTTACCAACTATGTAGCCATATAGATGGGATTTAGTGGGGAATGATGTGAGAATCCTTTGAAAGGAATCAGATAGGTCAATTGTACAACATCCGGGCCGCACATACATACGGGTTGGGCTGTACAAGTGCTTGAAAGTAAGTCGGGTTTCACGAGTGAATTGGGCCTGTCATGCTTATGGACCAGACAAACTAGTGGTCGCACCAATCTTGGACGAATCATCAACTGAATTGGCTTATATAATTGTGTGTGGAGAAACTATGTGTTGTATGTTTGTGAACATGAAATCCTGAGATGAAACCGTTTATGAACCAAATACATGTTAGGTGACTACTGGTTGATAGATTGATTGTTATGATTTGAGCCATATGTGTGTATTAATTATACAATACTTGTGTGTTATGTGAACAAGAAATGCGCGAATTCATTGTACATGAGATATGTAGCTTATGCGCACATAAAAACTAATCGTTACCGATAACTATGTTAGGACATTTTTGATTAACTGGAAAACAAGTCACTAATCATTCCGAGCAAAACTAAGGTGAGTTCACTGCTCTTTTCCAAGCATGCATCCCGGGAAGGGATATCAGGTAACGTTCCTGGGAGGAAAGCAGGTTAATGGGATGTTTGTTATTACTCAGTTTCTCTTATGTAAGACCCCCTACATCTACCGATTGTTGCCGGTAAGGCAACGAGGTATTTAGTTGATAGCGCTATTAGGTTTGGCACCCTCACACCGTGCCAAAGGACGGGCGTGAACTAATTACCTTGACCACTTGACCAATGCCTAGATAGAGGCATTGGGGTTGGGCATTCACATCGTGTATATATAAGACCCCTTACATCTACTCGAGGTTATTAGTTGAGCTAATTACCTCGACCACTTGACCAATGCCTTGATAGAGGCATTGGGGTTGGGCATTCATATCTTGTAGCCAGTTGCGGTAATCGAGTTAATAACAACATCAAATCATCAAAACAACATAACAGCATATCATCTTGTTAACTGTTTTACACACGTGACTGATAACTAAACTCGGTAAACAAAACTTTGAACTCACCAGCGTAGTCTGACACACTTGTTTGCATGCTTGTAGGTCGTTAGCTGTTACACATTGGAACTTGCTATCTGGAGCAGCTGGAGTGGACATGGTCTTAACAAGCATACTTATCTTATGGGTTTATTGATACATTACATACTTTATTGCTTCCGCTGATTACTTTGGTTTTCATTCAAACTTACATACAGTATTTCATTTACAATTAAGTACTTTATCATTTAATTGAATACGTTGATATAATTAGTGGCTCGTTGTTGGATCGTCACACTCCTAACAGGGACATACCCTAGGTGGGAATTTGGGGGTGTGACAGTTTGGTATCAGAGCCACTGGTTATAGTGAACTTGGTTTTAAAAACTTTTTTTATAAAACCAGACTATAACCGAACAGTTCTACAACAAAGAATACGACCATGACACTCAGCTCCAGATTGCAAGGTTTGTCTCTCGTGTACTCATTGTACTGCGTAACTAGTGAACACTTACATATGATATTACATGTGATTCCACGTTTAACACAACAGTATGAATTTACGTATTACTTGCACATGTTATGTGACTGATAGGGTGGTATTTCCCTAAACATCCGTGACTCGCGTTTTGTGATACTCTTTGTATGCTACTAGAGTTTGAGGAACCATTCGACATGAGTTAGGATGAGCTGAGATGAGCATTCAAATCACAATATTATTGTGGGTGCACACATAATAATAATGTGGGGTGCATGTGAGTCCCAGTGAGGCTTAACAAGTGAAGAAGGGGTTCCGCTCTGTTATTTGATCAGTGTGAAACGTAACAAATTTATAGGAGTCATAACAGTGATCGTCTCCTACTCGAATGTGACCTTTTCACCTCTCTCTGATTCCTTTCGAATCTCGATGCCATCGAGTATTACCTGAACACCCATCTGAACGCCTAGCGAACTGTGTAGAATGTTAGGTTCTTGTACGAACATCCCTGAGTTGGATGTTGCAGCGTCGAATGATTGGTTGATACCTTCTCACTCCTTTTCATTGGTTGGAACTCTGTGTATTGACGCCTTAGATTCTGTAAGTGCGATCGTTTCTGCAACACCCTAGCAACGTACTGTGTATTACTCGACCGCAAGAACGATGGACAAGAGGATGAGCATAGTACTTTACCAACTTTGGCAATTGGACGACCCTGACTATCAGTAACGAACATCAGCAATTTGACGCCAAACGAATCCTAAACCCTAGTCAACAACTTATGGGAGCCGACTTTTACGAATCAATCGGGACATAAACGATGACAATTGGCCATGATGTGGAATGTGTAACTGCCAGCACAATGAGTAGCGCCTTGGAACGTGGCACGGAATGTGGAGAGATGGACATTGCTGGTGAAAGATTGCAGGACTCCATTTCGAGCAACAACATTAGAAGAAACAGTCACGATGACAGCAAGGTACTCGCAAATCATGACTTTCGGTATGGAAATGATGGTGGCTTCAACAGGGAATGGCCGATGTTAAGGCAAGACGCCAACAACCCAATGAGCAATGACAGTTTCGGGAATTCTAGTAGTAGTAGCAACAGCACTGGATATGGTACTCGCGAAGGACACTTAGGATTGGTGTGGGCAACGCCAGGATTATAGCAACATGGTGGCCTACACGTTCTTAGTAACTAATCGCTTCGTCACTGCTTTGCTTAACCCTGATGCTTCTTGAAACCGAACCTGCTGTGGAATCGGCTGATGGCAAGTCAGATGAAACCGCATATGTTAGTTGGAATGCAAACTCGACCTTGTGGGACATGTATTCGACACCGATTTTCTTTCTACTATCCTTGATGGCTACAATGCAGTAGTTAGTGTGGACTGGATATCCAGAACTCGCGCGAATGTACCCAGTGGGGAGAAAATTTTGTGTGGTGAATTGTTATTTGTTCTAAAGCGTTAGACTAGTGCAAGGGCTAGCACCATTTTGGCTATGAGGGCCCAGAAACGTCTACGGAGGCATGACCCCACTATATTAGCAACCGTTTCTGATGATAAGGCTAAGGAAAATAGGATCGAGGATCCACCAATTGTTGTGACTCGTCTCAGTGTGTTATTCGAGGAACTTTCAGGTTTACTACCACAACTGTTAGTCGGAATCTCAGTTGATCTCACGCCAGAGGCAGCTCCGAGTACTCGTACTCTTACCATCTTGCACCAGGAGGGTTACAAGAACTGTATAAGCTAATACGAGAACTGTTGGACAGGAACCTAGTTTTCGCTTTGGGGAGCCCCAGTTTCATTCGTGAAGATAAGCGTTTTTGTGCGTGTACTGACTATCGAAAACTCATCAAGGCGACAGTTGGGAACTGTTTGCCTCGACCATGTATTGACAACCTGTCGACTAGTTGCAAGGGACGAACTTTCATTCAAGGATTGATATACGAGCAAACTATTAGCAGATGCAAGTCCAAGGGGAAAATGTTCTTAAAGTGGCCTATCAGACGCAATTCGGCCATACGACTTTGTATTCCATGACCATTGGGGTAATTATCACACCAGCAGCTTTATAGACCATGTGAACCAACCATGCTATTGGGGGACGTTTTGAATCCTTTCCAGGAGAAAAGAGCATCATGGACAGCTTTGTATATTATTTGAGAGCTCCTGGGGGAGGAGCCACCCCGCGCGAAGTCTTAATATATGTAACTTCTGAATTCGAGAGGTAACCTTTTTGGGTCATATAATCAACGAAGTGGGAATGCATGTGGATCTCGCTAAGACCCGTTCGAGGATACAACAATTTCTTGGTCTCGCTTGATGCTATCGCAGATAATCGTAGGATTTTCGGAAGTCGTGCAGCTTAAATCTCTTTACCACAGCCAGGTGTTGTGTTCGTGAAAGACAGGACAGGAGGACGTCTTTTCAGCTTTCGAATCCCAACTCTGCAATGCGATGAAGCATCGTCCCTACCCGAGGGTGTGGGTGATTCGGTGGTATATCATTATGGTTCGAATCAGAGTCCCAGTTACACGTCGACGCAACGCAAGAGAGTGATGACTTACGTAATGGAGTTCCAAAGAGGAATTGCACGACACACAACCAGTGGTGGAAACCATGGTTTTTGGATTTACTTGGAGGCATTACTTGGACGGTACCAAATGCACCATCTATACCGATCACAGGAGTCTCCAGCATATCTTCGACCAGAAGGAATTGAATATGCGGCAGCGTCATTGGATCGAGATTTTTAATGATTATGAATGTGCTATTAAGTATCATCCGGGTAAAGCCAACGTTGTAGCAGATGATCTCAGTCGCAAGGAACCGAGACAAAAGCGGGGTTGTCCTCTACAGCTTACTATTCACTCTGATCTACCTGCTCAGATTCGTTCAGCTCAGATCGAGGCCTTAAAGGAATAAAACATCGAAGCTGAGGGTTTGCGCGGTATGCAGAAGAAGTTTGAGCAACGGTCTGATGGTATCCACTACATTATGGAACGGGTATGGGTTCCTTTAAATGGTAACCTTCGAGAGCTAGTGATGGACGAAGCGCACAAGTCACGATATTCTATTCATCCGGGGTCGGATAAGATGTACCAGGACCTCAAGGTTTTGTACTGGTGGCCGAACATGAAAGCTATCATTGCTACATACGTGAGTAAGTGTTTGACTTGTGCTAAAGTCAAAGCGGAGTACCAGAAACCTTCGGGTCTACTCCAACAGCCAGAGATACCGATGTGGAAATGGGAGCAGATCTCCATGGATTTCGTCACAGGGCTACCGAGAACCCAGGCTGGGAACGATACTATATGGGTGATTGTTGATCGTCTCACGAAGTCAGCGCATTTCCTAGCAATCAAAGAGACAGATAAGCATTCTCAGCTCGCAGCAGTATACCTTAAGGAAGTGGTTTCTAGGCATGGGGTGCCAACTTCTATCATTTCTGATCGAGATCCTCGTTTTACTTCAGAGTTATGGCAGGCTATGCATAAGTCATTTGGCTCACGTCTTGATATGAGCACGGCTTACCACCCACAGACTGATGGTCAGAGTGAGCGCACTATTCAGACACTAGAAGACATGTTGCGAGCGTGTGTCATTGATTTTGGGAAAGGATGGGAGAAACATTTGCCGTTAGTTGAGTTCTCCTACAACAACAGTTATCACACTAGCATCAAGGCAGCTCTGTTTGAAGCAGTGTACGGGAGGAAACGTCGTTCACCTCTCTGTTGGGCTGAAGTGGGTGACAGTCAGATTTCAGGTCCTGAGCTGGTATTAGAAACTTCAGAGGTGATTGTTCAAATCAGGAAACATATGGCCGCAGCTCGTGATCGTCAGAAAGCCTATGCCAACAAACGTGGCAAGCTAGTAGAGTTTGAAATGGGTAACCGTGTTATGCTGAAGGTGTCGCCATGGAAGGGGGTTGTACATTTCGGGAAGCGTGGCAAACTTAATCCACGCTACGTTGGACCGTTTAGAGTTCTTGAGCGTATTGGTAAGGTGGCTTACAAGCTAGAATTACCTGCTGAGTTGGGTAATGTCCACGATGTCTTCCACATATCGCAATTGAAGAAGTGTTTTGCCGACGACCCGCTAGTGGTACCATATCAAGAGTTGAGGATCGACGACAAGTTGCAGTTTGTCGAAGAACCTATTGAAATCATGGATAGGGAGGTCAAAGTACGCAAGCATAGTCGTATTCCGATTGTTCGAGTTCGTGGGAACTCGCGGCGGGGACCGGAGTTCACATGGGAGCGAGAAGACCAGATGAAACTCAAGTATCCTCAACTTTTTCCTAACGACAAGTCTAAATCTGATGAAACTGGTGAATTTCGGGACGAAATTCCTCTTCAAGTTGGGGATGATGTGACACCTGAGCAAAATCCGCAACAATCTTGAATTACCACTTCATTCCTTCATGCTCACTTGGCAAATTTCGGGACGAAATTTCTTTCAAGTTGGGGATGATGTGACAACTCGAAATTTCAAGGTTAGTTTGGTAATCTTAATTTCCTCACTATTTCTTTGTCTTTCATGTTAATGGCTACTCTTGGCCTTTCATGTGCTGGCCATGTTAAAACGGTTGAACGTAAATGCAACTTTGCCCACACACACACATACTCTTTTGTTACCACTTACGTGTCCGATCCACACTTATGTTGAACCCGATTCACACAAGCCACAGGAGCCCAACTGGCTTTAGCATCATAAATCCTCGGCCCACTTTATCAACAAAGAATGGATCTTGGACTAATGATTCACCACATCGGACTATTTGCTAAACATTTGACCACCGGCCCACTCAAGCCTTTGGGTAATTATTATATGTTTTAACCACCGGCCCACTAGGGTATAATTAGCTTGATAAGCAGAGGATACGTATTATTGCATAACAACAAACCCTAATCATTCCCATACCTCTTCCCCAAGATCGTGCGGCAGGAGACCCCACCCCCCTCTTGAGACAACATCTGATTTGATCAAACTTGTGGTTAGTAGCTTTATATTTATGCTAAATTGTATTTAGTGATTGTGGTTATGGGTATTCGTAGTTAACAAAGATGATAGGTATGTTTTATAGATTTGAGAAGTTAGGTTATGTTCTGGCATATTAATTGACACGTAGGATTGCATGTTAGTAATAACAATAATGAATTTGATATGAAAGAAGGATTAATGTGGATCGAATGGTTGCAAATATGATTTAAATGATAAGATGGATATTAAAGGCTTATATGATGCATGTTTGACTTTAACACTGAAGAGGTAGATGCTTAATTCAACGTTAACATTAATTGGAATAATGATTTCGGTTCACATGGCATTACAGAGGATTGATGGTTTCCATATGATGATAAGCTAGTAGTAATGTTTGTCATATTCACTATATTGAGGAGGTCCAATAGAAAAGGGGGGGTGTGCATGGGAAATACTATCAATACCCATGTGATTGAATAATTTGATTATTAACTGTTACCAACTATGTAGCCATATAGATGGGATTTAGTGGGGAATGATGTGAGAATCCTTTGAAAGGAATCAGATAGGTCAATTGTACAACATCCGGGCCGCACATACATACGGGTTGGGCTGTACAAGTGCTTGAAAGTAAGTCGGGTTTCACGAGTGAATTGGGCCTGTCATGCTTATGGACCAGACAAACTAGTGGTCGCACCAATCTTGGACGAATCATCAACTGAATTGGCTTATATAATTGTGTGTGGAGAAACTATGTGTTGTATGTTTGTGAACATGAAATCCTGAGATGAAACCGTTTATGAACCAAATACATGTTAGGTGACTACTGGTTGATAGATTGATTGTTATGATTTGAGCCATATGTGTGTATTAATTATACAATACTTGTGTGTTATGTGAACAAGAAATGCGCGAATTCATTGTACATGAGATATGTAGCTTATGCGCACATAAAAACTAATCGTTACCGATAACTATGTTAGGACATTTTTGATTAACTGGAAAACAAGTCACTAATCATTCCGAGCAAAACTAAGGTGAGTTCACTGCTCTTTTCCAAGCATGCATCCCGGGAAGGGATATCAGGTAACGTTCCTGGGAGGAAAGCAGGTTAATGGGATGTTTGTTATTACTCAGTTTCTCTTATGTAAGACCCCCTACATCTACCGATTGTTGCCGGTAAGGCAACGAGGTATTTAGTTGATAGCGCTATTAGGTTTGGCACCCTCACACCGTGCCGAAAGGACGGGCGTGAACTAATTACCTTGACCACTTGACCAATGCCTAGATAGAGGCATTGGGGTTGGGCATTCACATCTTGTCGCCAGTTGCGGTAATCGAGTTAATAACAACATCAAATCATCAAAACAACATAACAGCATATCATCTTGTTAACTGTTTTACACACGTGACTGATAACTAAACTCGGTAAACAAAACTTTGAACTCACCAGCGTAGTCTGACACACTTGTTTGCATGCTTGTAGGTCGTTAGCTGTTACACGTTGGAACTTGCTATCTGGAGCAGCTGGAGTGGACATGGTCTTAACAAGCATACTTATCTTATGGGTTTATTGATACATTACATACTTTATTGCTTCCGCTGATTACTTTGGTTTTCATTCAAACTTACATACAGTATTTCATTTACAATTAAGTACTTTATCATTTAATTGAATACGTTGATATAATTAGTGGCTCGTTGTTGGATCGTCACACTCCTAACAGGGACATACCCTAGGTGGGAATTTGGGGGTGTGACAGTTTGGTATCAGAGCCACTGGTTATAGTTAACTTGGTTTTAAAAACTTTTTTTATAAAACCAGACTATAACCGAACAGTTCTGACAACAAAGAATACGACCATGACACTCAGCTCCAGATTGCAAGGTTTGTGGTTTACTTTCAACTGTGGTTTCCAATGTGGTCCCACTAGATTCAACATTAGGGACATCCACTGTCACACTATCATTAGCTGTAGGGTTAGAAGCATCATCAAGTACTGAAAAACAACCATCATCAGACGGATTATTTAAAGGTTCATGACAAGCATCAACTGTTTTACCCGACACATAACTACGAAACGAGTTAAGAAAAGCTTGTCCAAACACACAACCAGAATCAGTTTTATCAAAAGTAGATTTAGAAAAATCAGAATCTAAAGGTTGTTCATTCCCAAACATATCTCCCCATCTTACTTCAGGTACTTCATCTGCACATGATGAAGAAACGTTAGGATCAAAAGTACCCTTGGACACAAAACAAACTGGTTTAACCACCTGTTTTTCAACAGGTCTGACATTTACTGATGGCTTACAGTTTTTGGGACCATAAGTCATTTTGCTTTCATTCATCATCTCCTCCTCAGTCATAGGTAAGTAAGTATAATTGTCATTATAAGGAGGAGGAGCCTGATTAAAACCTAATCCCAACCCTTTCCTTTTCTGGTATGCTAGCTGTTGATTACACAGGTTTTCGACTAATTTGCTGGAAGAATCAAATTTTTTAATATTTAGCTCATTTATTTGATATCTATCTCTGGTATCCTCCGGTTCTTTAGTCACATTGCATAGTTTTTCTTTAACCATGAAGAGTTGGGCTGTCGTTACACTAACATCATCCTTGAGTTGGATGATGTCCTTTCGCTGAGCTTCGATTTTCTCCTTAAAAAGTTTTTCATTATTAGCCAAAGTGAAATTCTTTCTTTTAATGTCATTATAATCTTCGATTAGCTCAGCGTTGTGTAAATCATATGCCTCAACCCTTTCTCTACATTCAGGAGTGCAAAAGACAGAAAGTATCTCTCCTTTGGTAATTTCTTGAGCCACTGGTTTGTGAAACATGAATGCCATAATTTCAGCGGGTGGCTGTTACTTTTGTTCTTCTCCTCAAAACACAAACCAAACGAGAACCTGTGTACTCGCTAACTCAAACCTTTGCACGCGAATGAATCCGCTTTCTGAACCGCGCCTCAAAAATCTGTCAAAACTTATCACACCAAACCTTCCCTTTTTTTATTTAACTTAATAAAAGTAAAACCTAATTATTATTATTATTATCAATACTTTATATTATTATAATTAAAACCTAAAGAAGAATATGTAACGTCTGATCAATTCAAACCTACTTATCCCGACAATCTAAACGTCGCGAATAAATTTGCCTTTTCTTTTCTGCTTATCCCGACCAAATCAAAAGTCACAAAAACTGTTTCTTCTTTTGCGATTATGAATGAGTGAATGACGGTGGTACGAGGATGGTGAAGGAGATGGTGAACGAAGTTGTACGAGAATGGTTCTCGGAGGTGATGCACGGTGGTCGTTCAAGGGTGGAGGAGGTTATGAGTGACGGTGGTAATGTGACAATGGTGCTCGGAGTTGATGGTGATGAACAATGAACCAGAGGTGAACGAAGATGATGAAGACGAAGGTGGTGGTTATCTTGTTCGTTGTAGGTGGGTAATGGCGAAGGTGGTTCGCGGAGATGGCACGGTGATGACGGTATACCGGAGACGGAATTGCAGGTTCCGGCGATTTGTGGTCGTGATGAAGTAAGAAAGATGATGGTTGAGTGATGTTTGAAGAGTCGAGACTGTTGTAGAGATGTGAGTCGAGACCTCAGTGAAGATTAGATGATGATCAGAGGTTAAGAATAATGAAATAGCAACAGTGGTTCGATGTGGTGGAGAACAGTTAATTGAGGTGATGAGTCGAGATGATAATAGTGAACAACTCGAAACCTCTTGTCCAAATCGAGGTTGCGACTCAAATGATGACTCGGATACGAAACGTGTGTATGTGGTGACTCGAAATCAGATGAGTCGAGACCTGTGTATGTGGTTGCTATTCGAGACCTTGAAAGTGATGAAGAGTCGAGACCGTCAAGAAGTTGTGTTGTGTAGATGAAGTCGAGACCACTGATCAAGATATTGATGATGATGACTCGAGATCACAGAAATGATGGGACTCGAAACCTCAATAAGTGAGATGATTATGACTCGAAATGGAATTTTATTCTGCAGGTGATATCCACTCGAAACCTCAGTTATAATCAAGAGTGGAAATAATGTGTTGGTGTCGACGAAAAAAGGATAATATTTATGAAAATAACAAATTTCCAAAACAAGTGTCAATTTTCCGAAAAACATGGGATTTTTCAAAATTTTCAAATCTTTTTAAAATTGAAAAAAAAATCCCACTAACAGAATTTCGAATGGGTCAAATAGCAAAATATGATGAGTTTTCAATAAAAACCGATGAATATTACGAAGAACACGAAGAACGCGAAAAACACCAACCCAAAAACAACGAAAATCTTGAATATTTGATATCACACCGAGCCTAGAAATAGGTTCTAATGGCTCTGATACCACTTGTAAGTCCCGTATAACCGGATCTTTCAATGATATCAAACCTAATCTTGTGAGAGTGCAGAAACCAAACACAAGATGATTCAAGATAGACCGAAAAAATATGAAAAAACGAAGAACAAAGAACAATACCGAATCACTTTCAACACTTGCACACGATTCTATTACTTGAATAAGCAAAACCGTCTAGTACAAGTGTCCTACACCACAATCGAATCACCTCTCACTCTAACTCTAGAATTTTTGCAACAATGGAGGTTCCAAAGGTTTTCACCCTAAAAACAAGTTAGAAACTTGTTTTTATACTAACTCAAGCCCACTTCCCTACATGGGCTCCCCTTGGGCCTGCTTGGCCCAAGTGACCTATAAAGGTCCACAACCTAATTAAACTAACCTAGTAAAGCCCAGTTCGTAACCATAGCCCGTTATGTTAATTTGATGCGTCAAGGATCAAATTAAAACATGATAAATTTGTTACAGGCAGTTATATGAAAAAGGTCTAGGGAGATGAGTTTAGGTGGACAAATATACTGGCAATTGTCTAGATCATTCAGTAGTAGATCAGTGTTGATAAGTGTGGTCAAGCCCGAAACCTGTGATTTGATCCCTGAGCAAATTATGATATTTCCGTATTTTATTTATTTTGTAAATAGTATTTCGATATTATTTATTTTTGTGTTTATAGGTTTTGGTCTAATAAACATGCTCAGAAAGTTGAAGGGTTAAATAAGAAAACGTTTCAAAATTGGATTGCTGTAAATAAGTGAAATTTTTATTTAATAAATCCAATTTTCTAATTGTTGAGTGGTCTCGATTCGAGACTGTGGTCTCGGCCCATGTTATTAAAAGACCCTCACTGTGCACTCGAAACAACTCAACTGTCACTCTCAAATTCTCTCTCATTCTCCGGCGATATTATTTGTTTTTCCGGCAACACCCGTTCTCGACTTAAGGTTTTGAGTTCATTGAAGGTATTTTGATAGGTTTAATGATGTTTTAATTGAAGTTTTGCAGGATTGTTGAAGATTTGATGAATGTTTGAAGATGCTCATAAACCCTAATTTTGATGATATTTTGGTGTTCAAAGAAATCATTGAGTGTTTGTGGTGTTTGATCCAAAACTCAGTGGATTAAAGCTGTTTGTGGGGTCTCGACTAGGGTCTCGACTGATTACATGTGAAGACTCGAGACATAATGTTGCGAGTCGCAACCTTGTCGGTCTCGATTGGGGTCTCGACTCAAAGTTGATTGGTCTCGACTGAGGTCTTGGTCAAATTAACTCAGTCTCGACTGAGGTCTCAACTCAAAATCTCTTGGTTTCGACTCGAAACCTCATAGTCTCGAGTTGCTTCATGTGTATTAATCGATAGCCTATGTTTTGACTGCTGAGTTTGGTGTGATCTGTTTTGAATTATGTTGACTAAAATTTTATTTACATGTCTCTATGCTTAGTGTTTCCGTTTGGTGTAGGATATGGATTTAAAATTTATCCCAACACACAATCAAGCTGGTTATCTAGCTTCACCACCAGAGAAGCACAGGAGACTATACACATCACTGATCAAAGGATTAAATAGCTGCCGACTCGTTCATGCTCTGCGAGAGAATCCAGTTGTTTATGAAAGTCTCGTGCAAGATTTTTGGAAGACAGCAAGATTTGAAGCACAAGGAGCTGATGGAAAGGGAATGATAGAAGCTGAGATTCAGAAGAAGAAGGTTGTTATTACTGAGCAAATGATAAGAGAAGTTCTACAGTTTGGTGATACTGAATCTGATCCAATTGAGCTTCCAAGTGATACTATAGAGGATGTGTTACCTCGGTTGAGCTATGAAGGAAAGTATCCGTCACTTGTTAAGAAGTTTTTGCACCCGTATTGGCGCTTGTTGGCACATATGTTTATCTTGTGTATGACAGAAAATCGAGGGGGAACTGATCAACTGAACATTACACAAACGGCTGCATTTGTTGCACTTATCACGAATGAGTCGTTCAACTACTCGAAGTATGTTTTTGAAGGGATGAAGAGAAATGTTACTGGAGTTCGGAAGGATAAATTTATTATGTATCCAAGGTTTTTACAGATGATTTTCAATGCTCGCTATTCTGATTTAACGCGATCCGGTGATACCTTGGAGTTAAAACCGATGGGTCCCTCTTGTTTTGGTGCTCTCACAACTAAGAAGGGGACAGAAAAGAAGTTTGAGGGACGTATTCCTTTGGAGAAATTTGGTCGGTTTGTAGAGACTGAAGTTGTAGCTGCTGATCCAGTGATAGTACAAAATGTTCAAGTGAATGCTATGGTTGCTGAGGAGCATGATATTCAGAATATTGTTGATGATGAGCCTGAGACAGAGATTTTAACTATTAACTCTGACGATGAGGGCATAGAGATTATGTGTGATTCAGGAGATGATGAAGAACTTCCTCCTGAAAAAGAAGCTGATGTTGCTGTTTCAACTGTTCCTTCTATAATTACTGCTGAAAATTTGGCTTCGTTATTAAAGTCTGTAACTGATAAGATGGGAAATCCTCCTTCCAATCTTACAGTATCTACTGAAGAGCCTAGTGAAAACCCAAAGGATCCTGATTCACTGCCGTTGAAGCGAAAAAGGCGGGATCCTCGACTCGGAATGTATGTTGAGCAAAATAAAGATCAATCCATAAACATTGCTGAAGATGATGAAGGATTGTATGATTTTGATTTTGAGAAGAATATCACTGATACCACCACCACAACAGAAGATATCTTTGAGCTCAACACTGATACTCAAAGGAATGTTTTAGAGTCCACCACTGCAGAGGTTCAGATTACAAATGTTGATACTGATACTGTTGTTGAGACAATGCCACTTGGTGTTTCTGAAACTGCAGGTCCTTCTAGAGTAGTTCTTGATATGCCTAGCAGTTCAAGTGGTAAGAGACCTGAAGAGCCGTTTAGAATGCCTTTTGATGATGATTCAAGCGATGATGATGATTTCATTAGCATGAGAGAAATGAAGAAAAGATTAATTGTGGTTGAGCAAGATTCTATTCATAAAGATGCCAAGATCATCCAACTTGAAGATACTTTAGTGCAAAAGAATCAACAAATTGAACAGCTTCAAGGAGATGTTACTTTACTGTTCAATATGGTGTATGATTTACGTGGAAAGCTTGAGAAGAAATTTGGGAATGAATTCTCTGATCCTATTGATGTGGAAAATAGAAGAAAAGCCTTTGAAAAGGATGATGCTGAGAGAAGTGCTGCTATGGAGCAATACTTTAAAAGAGTTATTGATCCTGTTGCAGATAAAGAGAAGGCTGAAAGAATCAAGAAGAAAAGGGAGTTTGTGATTTTGAAGAACAGGAATCTTAATCCAGATGATGATGATGCTTAAGCAACACATCATTTAATGGATGTTGGTGAAACTCTCTATGATCAAGTTGGAAATAGATCTGGTGTAGTTAGCTGGGGATTTGATCATGATCGTAAAAGATGGTGGATAAAAAGGAAGGTTGGACCTGTTGAGTGGTACAAACATCCAGGCCAGTTTCAGTCATTTACTAAGATTGATTTGACTGATCTGTCTAAAGCACCTTATGTAGATGATAAGCCTGGAGGTCCTGGATATATGTTTTTCGAGAGATTGAAAAGGGAGGTTCTTAAGGGATTTCCTTCAATGCGTACGGCAGAGTCCATTGTTAAACCAGCTAAAGGAGTTAGAGATTCATATACACGCAAGCGAATGAAGATTGTGCATTGGCCAGTAACTGATAAGGAAAAGGTGATTCCTTTGGTGAGAAAAATTCCAAAAGGTGCTTTGAAGTCCTTGCAGTTTTGGACTTATGATGAGCGTCTAGGGCATGCAGTAATTGTTTGTGATGATAATGTGGATTTTCGCTTGGTGGATCAAGTTGATTTGCTGAATGTTGCTCATGAAGACCTAGAAGTGTTAGCTCGTCATCAAATTAGGGCTACTGAGAAATATGAAGAGATTGCAAAAGCATGGACTGGTGCAGTTGCTTCAGCGATACATATTCGCACAAAAGGTTTTGGTGGGCTCAAAGATCATTTGGGTGGTGCTGGTGATAGTTGAAGTTTCAAGACTCTCTATGCATAAACCTAGGGGGAGATTGTTGGAACCTCAAGGTTTATACATTGAGAGATATTAAAGTTTAGGATTGATCTTGTAATGTTTAACTTAGTTGTTTTGGGTCGATTATGTGTTTTGGGTTTTGTAGAGATCTCGAGTGGGCCTAGGTGGTTTCGACCCACATTAGTTGGTATATAAGTAAACCTTTGTAACCTTTAGTAGGTTGATCGCGGGATAGGAGGTTTAGAGGTCACTCGAGATCAGTTGTTCGTCTTGTATCTGTCATCGATCTTAAAGGTGAATGCAAGATAGTTTTGATTTGATAATTGTTCTTATTATTCTTAATTGTTTTCTTGAATCCGCTTGTGTTTGGATTCCGCACTTACACAAGTTGACAGTGATATCATTGAGAGATCCTCTCGGGTTTTACAAAGAAGTTGCATCATCTTATCAAGTATTCATGTAAAAACCATAACTGAACTCACTTAGGCATTTCGTCGAAGACATTGTGTGCATATCACTAGTTTAGCATAATGTACAAGCATCTTAAGCACAATTTCCATAGTTCACTCATTGATTAACATAAACATCCCTAACTTGGAAATTTATCATCCTAATCATGAATACATAGTTCCAAATCATTTACTCCTAACCTTTTCACCAACATCAATCAAATTAACATGTAGAACTTCACAATTTCTAACCATTACTTAACATGCAAGTGGGTTTTGCCCTAATCATGCTCAAATTCGAAATTTAGCATCTATTGATGTCTAGACATTCATAGCAACCATTAATCATACCAAATTTTGAATTACATTCACGAATTACACTAAACCCACATAATCAAACATCACCAAATCAAGAAATTACACTTACTTGAGGTTAAGTATACTTAGTAAATCAAAATTCCTAGCCCATGCATTCGATTCCTTGCAAATTTCTCTTTCAATTGATGGAATTTTGGATGCTAGGGTTTGAGGCAAAGAGTTTTCCTGGTCTCTCTCTCTCATGATCGCACATACCCACACTTTAGTCACTGGGCATTTTTTTATAAGGGTTTTAATTACAAAATTTTCACCTTAACCCCCCCCCCCCATCTTTTTAAAACATATCCCTTTGCCTCATATTTATATTCTAGCTTTGCTAAACCTTAATGCATATTAAGTTTTTTGTTTGTTAATGCTATATATCTTAAAAATGGTAAAATTTCATGTTTACCATTTCTTTTCGCTAAAGTATTGCGATTAAACATTATAACATGTCAACGAAATTTGGGGTGTTACATAAGGTTCAATGAGTGTTAAATAAAGTAAAAATAGACATTTGGTTACTTTAATAGGTAAACCGAATGTTTCAAATAATAGGCATTGCGTTTGAAAAAACATAATGACTTTTCAAACAAAATCATAGTTAAAAAGAAGAATTTCGGTCAAACAATGCTTTCAAAAGTCCTTCATCGTAAATGAAAGGCTAAAATGGACCAAAACACCCTTGTAAGCTTAATTGAAAAAATGACCTTTAAAGGTTGTTTGGAAACGAGGTTTATGATTAAGTAAATACGTAGAATAAGTATAAAAAGCGAAAGATGTAAATTTTTGGTCAAATGACTCTATATGAGTCTTTGCCGTAAACTAACAATCCGAGGAGTAAAACTCGGATTATATAGGTCACCACATTGAGTCCCCCACAAATATAGTTGTGGTGGGAGATCATTTAATGTGGATATATGAAATTAGAAGTGAATGAAAGCGATTCGTGCTTAAATACCCTTAACGGGTTAAAATAAGCATATGAGCGAAAATGGGTTTAAGAAGGTATATGAACCCGTGATTGAAACCTAATATGATAAACATTATTGAATTTAATAGGTTCATGAGAAATAGAGGTCAAACAAACTTGTTTGTTTGATAAATACATGAACGGGTCAAAAGTTTAGTAATTATATTCTAAGCCGAAAGCTTAAAAGTCTATAATTTTGTTAATCCGGATGACGGATTTTAACTCCATGTGATGGAGAATCGAATTACGATCACGTAGGAAAAAGCGAATCTTAAATCGGATAAAAAAACAAGAAAGTTATGCAAATTTTGTGCATATAAAGTTTGAGTATATGGAGCTGGTGATCTGCAGCTCTAAAGAAAACAACTTCCTGTCGAAATAGGCTTGTCGCGTCGCGCGACAGCCAAGTGGAATTGGACTCGCGGTACGCGACCACCGTCGCGGTACGCGACGGCACTAGTTAACCCTGTCGCGGCGGGTAAAAGCTAAAATTTTTTGTTGTTTTGTTATTTGGTTCAAGTAATTTGATAGTACATGTTATCTAATTATCAAAACTAACAATTGAGTTGGTTTTGATTACAGGTGAATAATATCGGCTTTTCGGATGACGATCAAGCAAAGAACAAGAACCGAACACACAACTAAACAAAGCTTCCGCGAAGAATTTCGTCGTCACGTTTTAAACGACGAATTTATATGCAAGATGTTAAAATGTTTTAAATTCTGAAAATGTTTTAATAAATTGTATTTTTAAATGTGTTTGTAATCTATAATACACAATAATAATGGATGTTTATATGTAAATAGTATAAAATTGACTAAGGGTCTTACGGTACCAGCTGACACAAGGCTCACTTGGGCAGAGCAATCTGCCTATAAATGGAGAGTCTTGTTCAGCCCAAAGTAAGTCCACTTCTCTCATTCTCACTCTAAACTCTTATCATTTCATTTCGCTTAGACTCTAAAGAACTATACACTGATTCTCACGTCGGAGTTCAAACGCGGGAGGCCACCTCTCGAGTTAAAACTAACGATGTTCTTTGATTGCAGATTCCGACCAAGGAGCTACCTTTTGGAGTTGATTCTGGACCTTCCCCCATGTCACACTCTTGTTGCTTTAATAGTATTTAACCTAGAAATGTAGGTAGTGCTGTTCATTTTTTTTTAATTTTTCTTAAATACTAAAATAATATGTAAAAATTGTTTGAATATAATATAAAACTACTTTTTTTTACGTCGCGCGTTACGGCGAAGCCGAGCAAACGATAATGTAAAACAAACGTAATTTGAAAATAAAACATGTTTAAAAAGTCAAACAATTAGAACGATTTAGTTTATCATCGTACCCTTATATGATACTAATTAAATACTTTATTTTGAGTACAACTTCGCTTTTAACAAAACTTATAATGGAATGTTGAGGAAAAACCGAGCACAACTACGTACTTAAGTTTTGAGAAAAAAGTTATAAACGTGAATTGTTAAAGATGTATCAAATTAATTGATAAATTAATATATGTTCTAAAAATTATATTAAAAAATAAAGAAAATATTATATGGTTTTAGAAAAGGAAATAAAAGTTAAAAATATGTTATTAAAAGTAAATATAATAATAAACTATTATAATATATTAAATAAAATAATAATTAAAAGCTATATATTATTATAAAAATAAAGTTAATATTAATCGCACTTCGTAAACAAAAGTATGTTATTTAAAGTAAATATAATAATAAATTATTATAATATATTAAATAAAATAATGATAAAATGTTATATATTATTATAAAAACAAAGTTACTATTTATCGTCTTCGGTAAATTCGTAAACAATAATATGTTATTAAAAGTAAATATAATAATAAACTATTATAATATATTAAATAAAATAACAATAAAAAGCTATATATATTATAAAATTAAAGTTACTATTCATCTTCCCTCGTCAACAATATATACTAGGTTGTTTGTCCGCGCGTTGCGGCGATACGTTACCACGAGCATTCAATCAGTATTGCTTCGGTTTGTAAGGTACGGATCTGATACATGCACTCAACATAGAAATCAACACTCGTTTAACATCGATAGGAAAACAATAAAAACAAACACTGGTAAACCGATGTTCAAACGGTTCAGATCACCACATCACGGTACTGGTACTAATATTCTAATATCGTTGCAAACAGAGTTGTATAAATGAAAATTCATCGAAACCGTAAATAATAAAAATGAATATATAGATACCAATACCGATGTTGTTTGGTATGGTATGATAGCGATATGGTGTAAGTTTATCCAAAGATATAAACAAATAATATCGGTGCTGATTTCGATGTTGTTCGGTCAGTTCCGGGTCGGTTCAAACAGAAAACCATAAAAGTGAATATAGGTACATGTACTGAGGTTGTTCGGTATGGTATGGTATGGGAGCGATCTTGTGTTAGTTTATCGAAAGCAAATACAATAAAAATAAATATCGGCACCGTTACAAATGTTGTTTGGTCGTTTTTAGTTTGGTTTGGTACAATAGAAACACAATATCCGTTTTCAATAAAATTTACATCTTAATTCGGTTTGGTACAATAGTAGCACAATATCCGTTTTCAATAAAATTTACATCACAATGTTGCAAAAAAAAAAAAAAAACCACAGAATGCACGAAACTAAATTAAATGAAAGAATAAATATTACTAAAAAGTAAATAAATACTTAAAAATAATAAATTACAATACATCGGTTCCAGTTTGGTTTAGTACGATAACGACATGGTATTCATATGTAATGTTGTAATTTTGAAAAAAAACATAGTTACGAAGTTAGATTTTTAATATTAACGTACAAATTATTCGGAAAAAACGTAAACTAAATGATAAAGTATTGTAAAAAACTTAACATCAAAATAGACTAAATATTAAAAATGAAAATAGATTATTAACTTAAATAAACAAATTAAAAATCAAAAGTAAAAATACATGAGCTTTTAGAATTCATATGTATAAAATAATAATAATATAATTTGTGGATGATGAGAGAGATATATATATATACTAGGTTAGAAACCCGTGTATTACACGGGTTTAATAAATATAATTTTATATACTAACTTAAAAAAATTATTCTTTAAAAATCTCGTTTATTACACGAGTTGAACAAATTTAATTTTATATATTAAATAATAAAAAAATTATATCTCTAAGAACCCCATGTATTGTACTGAATAAATGTAATTTTATATACCAAATAATAAAAATATGTGTATTGTACGTGTTGAATAAATCTAATTATATATACTAAATAATAAAAAAAAAACTTATATCTTTAAAAACACGGTGTATTACACGGGTTAAATAAATGTAATTTTGTATAGTAAATAATATGCTATTGGATTCGTTTATAAAAATCATAAATTTGGTTCGGTTTAATTCGAATCAATTCACAAACTTGGTTAAGTTTAATTCGAATTGATTAGAACCCCAATTTGAAAAATAAAATATAGAATTATATTATTAGCTTCTCTTCCTAATTAGTGTTTTTTAAGTTTGATCTAATGTCTAATAAGTTATTTTGTATATTTTGTTTGTACTTTAAATTTTTTTATATGAGCGTGTTATTGTTTTTTTTAAGTTTAAGATTATTGCTTTGTGTTATTATTTAAAAAATATCTTTAATTTATAACTTAAATTTGAAGATAATATATTATTAGAAAAAATAGAATGATTTTATCCGACATTCAAAGTAAGATAAGATTTAATATTAATTTAATATTTATTATTTAATTAATTGATATAAGATAAGTTTGAAAATGCAGGAAATTACAAATGTAGACGTCTTCAATGAATGACACGTGTCACTTATTGGTTCGGTTTAATTCGAATCAATTCACAAACTTGGTTAAGTATAATTTGAATTGATTAGAACCCCAATTTGAAAAATAAAAAACAGAATTATATTATTAGCTTCTCTTCCTAATTAGTGTTTTTTTTTTAAGTTTGATCTAATGTCTAATAAGTTATTTTGTAAATTTTGTTTGTACTTTAAATTTTTTATATGAGTGTGTTATTGTTTTTTTTAAGTTTAAGATTATTGTTTTGTGTTATTATTTAAAAAATATCTTTAATTTATAACTTAAATTTGAAGATAATATATTATTAGAAAAAATATAATGATTCTATCCGACATTCAAAGTAAGATAAGATTTAATATTAATTTAATATTTATTATTTAATTAATTGATATAAGATAAGCATGAAAAGGCAGGAAATTACAAATGTAGACGTCTTCAATGAATGACACGTGTCACTTATTGGTTTCTTTTATTATAGTAGATAAATATATAACTTCCCTAATTTTGAAAGGTAAATATACCGTCACATTTTCATCATCAATCAAATTAAATAATAGGGATTCTTATATTTTGTCTACATTTCGTGATGAAACTCATCTCCACGTTACCCCATCACATTTTAATACGGATAATAATAAACTATCATGGAACCTTAGTTTGAACGATTGATGGTTTTTTCAATCTAGTTGTTCTGGTGGGACGTTAGTTTGAACGATGTAAGGGTGTTTATGAGTCGATCCGATTCGATCGAAGGTCTGCTCGTGCTCGGATTGAATTACAACCAATCCGAACCGATCGTATCGAATTTGCAAAACCGAGCACAAAAGTGATGCTCATGCTCGGTTTCGCTCAGTCCTAACTTAATTAAAACATGTCCAACACCTTACTAACAAAAGCAATACATAACTAAAATCATGATTCTAAAAATCAGGGGCGGATCTAGTGTATAACAAGGGGTAATGCCCGCTACCCCTTGGCGCTCCGCGGTAGTGTAAAATTAGTGTAAATTTTGGAAAAAATTGACGTTTTTTCTATTTCGTTACCTCTTATTTATAAAACGTTACCGCTTGGCGCGAATCCTAGATCCGCCACTGCTAAAAATGTTCTTAACAATATTAAGATACAGAACAATCAGTTTATGACTATGTGATTGTTTTAGGAATTAGAGATTTAGGGTTAGATTTTGATATTAACTATTAAGTTGGACTAGTATATTTTTTGAGCTTTTAATCTTTTAAATCTATAATATATATATATATATATATATATATATATATATAGGGCTAGGATCATTTCAGAACCATAAATATTTACAGAACTCGCAGAACTCCCAATAAACAATCTTTTTATTTATATATTTTTATGTTTAGGATAATTTTATCATTTATTATGTGTATTTTTACGATTACATAAATGTTAAGAGTAATTTTATCATTTTTATATGTGATTTTATAATTACACATATGTACACTAGTTTTTTTTACATATATGTAATTAGTTATGACACATATATATAATTTTGACAATTAAACATATGTAAACTAGTTTTAACATGTATGTAATCAAAGAAATACATATAATAGATGATAAAAAGATTCTAAATACAAAACTTATATATAAAATGGTTGTTTATTAGGAGTTCTGAAAGTTCTGTATTTATTTAGAGTTCTGAAATGAACTCAACCCTATATATATATATATAGGGTTGGGTTCTTTGCAGAACCCTTTCTTTTGAGAGAACTTGCAGAACCAACATGGACCACTTATTTTATTTGTTTTAAAAAATATAAATAAAAATATAAAAGGGTAAAAGTGGTATTCTATCTATTATTTTTTTTAATATTACTTAACTAATTTAGTCTATCTTTCTTTCTTTTTTTCTTCTTTAAACTTTTACACATTTACATATATCCAATAACTTAACTAAACTTCAACAGGTCCCTTATTTTTTAACTTTCTTTAGCATGATTAAAAATCATACAGATTCACTATTATCTATTTGAATGTATGTAAATGCTCTTCATATATGTAAGTGTATTATTTGCATGTGTAACTCTTCAAACTAGTAAGGAAATTATTCAAAGACGAAAATAACTATTTACATATATGTAAACTTGATACTGATCATTTAATTTTCAAATTAATCATGTAATTACAAATATGTAAATCTTTATACGAATCATTCGATTACCAAACTGATCGTCAATATAACAAAAACAAATGAAAAAAATTATATATTAGCTCAAAGACATAATTCAAATTTACATTTACACGTATGTTCATAGACGTCTTATGCATGTGTAGGAACATAAATGCTTATACATCTGCTCATTCAAAGTTATTAAAATTTATATAGATCTATTTAACCCACACGTCCATTTTCACTCGCCCATTTCTTCTCCATTAATTTTCGAAGTATTTCCAAAGCAAACACCTCAAATGATGAAAATCATGAAATAATAATCGCAAAACCTGTCACGAATGCAAAAAATAAACACACCAATCAATTTAAATAACTTTGATATTTAAACATGCATATTCGATTGTTAACTAACAAGTAAAATTAGAATTTACCTACACTTATAAAATAATTAAACTAAAAACAAACTAAAACTGAAACAATGACCATTTCTATGTGTAACCTTGAATTAGATATATGTACGTTAAAAAATTACATACGTGTAAGTTAACCATTTGCACATATGTAATTATTCAAAATATGTGTAATATAACAAAGAAAAATATTGTTGGCTACTTTCTTATTTTTAACCTTTGTTAATGAATGAATAAATTATAAACATCAAGTTAGAGATACAATCGAATACTTTGAAAAAGGAAAAAAAAAATAGAAAACCCAAACCTCTGTTGGTTTAATAGTAAATGAGTATTCCAAAATCATAACTAAAAGAAAAAAATGGAGTTCCACTGATGTATATGTCTACTAAGTGGAGTAGTAGATCAATGAATTTTTTTTATGTTAAACAAATATCAAAGAAGTAATTATATATAAAAACTGTAGCATACCATCAAATCAAACGATAAAGATAGGAAGAGAAGGAGCTTCATACTCCTGTTGAGAGATGTGGAGACGATGACGGATGAATGGAAATGGTAAAACAAGTTTCGTTTAAATTTAGAGATAGATGGAGATAAATTTGGAACTAATTTGTTTTAATATTCCCAAAATACCCTTTTCTATTATTTAAAATGTTATGTGAAGTTTCTTTAATTACAATAATGCCATTATTATTTTAAACCATTGATTAAATGATCTAAGAGTCTAAAATGGTTCTGCAAGTTCTGAAAATATATTGGGTTCTGAAATGATCTCCACCCTATATATATATTGAATTAATAAAAATAATTCGAGCGAAACCGAGCGATCGACGAGCGAGCGGACCTTTGCTCATGCTTGGATTGAATTTGAATCGAACCGATCCGAGCGGCTCATTTACAAACTGAGCGGGAATCAAGCGAGCATTTTTCGAGCGATCGTCGAGCAGTTTGGACAGCCCTAGAACGATAAATGGTTTTTGAATCTAGTTGTTTTGGAAATTTAAATTACAAATTTACAATTGGTAGTGGCTAGCTGGAGTTCACGAACTTTTTGCTCTCCTCTCCCTCGCAGTTTCCTTCACAAATGTTCTTACCGGACGTATAGTACAAGTAATTTAGGCTTCGATTTAGTGTCTTAAAAAATAGGGCCTTCACGTAAAAGAAAATTAGTATGCTAACTATAAAAATAACGCAAACTTTTTATTTTAGATTTGTTTGATTCCTTATACAAGCAAACCACTTTGTCTTATAGTTGTGTTAGATTTTTGTTTGGTTCAAAACACGGATAAAAGAGTATCGTTTATAATAATCAAAGAAGGAAAAAGGGGGTTCAAAATTTCATTTCGCCTTGGGCCTCTGAAAAGGTTAGAACTAGAGGTGCCCAAGACAGGTATTTTTAATAACCGATTCTAGTTATGGAACCGGTTTCGGTTTCTCGTTTAAGGGTTGGAACTGGTTATTGCTATAACTGGTTCGGTTCAGGTTATTTAACCAAAAAACCATACCCTATGTGCCCGGTTCCGGGTAGGGTTCGGTTCCAGTTCTTAAGAAACCGGGTATTAAAATACCATATTTTCTGGTTTTTTTAGTTCTATATTTTCGGATTTTTTAATACTCTATTGCGTTTTTATTACCCTATTTTCTCGTAGTTTTGTTTATTATTATTATTAAATTAAATATGCATTGTATAATGTAAGAAAACTAAAATAAATGCACTAACACAAATTTTAAAGAAAGATATTAGAATCATGTCTCAGGTATAGCCGGGTATAATCAATGCCTGTTCGGTTCTTGTCCGGTTTCGGGTATTAATCGGGTATGATCGGTTCCGGTTTCGGTTCCAGGTATTGGGATCAAAATGCATACCCTATCTATACCCTATGGGTAGGGTCGGTTCTGGTTTCAGGTATAGAATACCCGGTTATTAAAAAAACAGGTTCCGGGTTTTTTTACCGTGTCCGGTTCTGGGTAGGGTTTTTTGTGCGCCTCTTGTTGGAACGGCCCTAGTTCTGTGGTGACGCCTTTTTGCCTAGAAAACATGCTTTGCGCATCCTTCCTTATGCCAGCTCATGATGTCAGTCATGGATGTTCATGACTTCCGTGTTGCGAATGGTCTTTGGGCTTTGGTCAAGAGTAAGGAATTGATAACACACCTAGCAAGAACATCTACCGAACATTAAGGGGGGTGTTTGTTTTTTCTTCTAACATCTTTAAGGAGCTAATGTCTGCAGGCACGCAGAAGTTACACTTGAAGACTGTTTTTTTTTTAAATAGACCTGAAACTGGCTTCTTTCATCTTAAAAAAAAAGCTATGGAACCCTTTCTTCAAACATCTTCACAAAACTCATATACCCTTAAAACAGACCAGAACTCAACAAATCTCCAAACCCCCACTTTAACTTCTTCCTCTACCACTGCCACCACAGGTAGCACCACCATGGCCACCGCCAACGCCGCCGCGAGCGGTGGTCGGCCCTTCTTCCCTCCTACCGTCCTCTCTCTCTCCCTCGATAGCTTCCTCTCTCTCTCTCTCTCTCTCTCTCGCTTGAAACAACCACCCGACGATTAAGGACAAGATATGACCATTCCGCTATAACCACTTTTTCATCAATCACTTGTTTGCCACGATCGTACCAAACATAAAAGGACAAGATATGACCATTCCGCTATAACCACTTTTACTATTTTACCCCTGTTTAACTTCACTTGAACACACCCCATCAACATTATGAATTGGATGGAGATGTGGAAGACCGACTTACTATGACATGACCTTTCTAAGGCTTACATGCATACCCGAACATGCATGACGACGTTTGGTTTTGTCATGAAGCATTTATTGACCTAAAACATAGGTGGATCTTAATTGTACCGACCAGTCACGTGACATTGATAATTTTTTATAATCGCATATAACAACTGACACTCATTTTTATGTGTTATTTAGGCTACGCGGTATAGGCTCCGTCCCCATACCGTCGAGCTCCGGCGCCGGGTGGAACACCATGCCGCCCCCCACGTCCCCGTCCTCACCGACAATATACCGACGTTTGCGACGATCCAGTATGGTGGGCCCCTTTTTGTTTGTGTGTGTGTTTGATTTGTACATTATGCTTTAATACTTGTACATATTTTTGTGGGGTAGGCTCATCTAGGAGCATCATCCCATGCCCTCTAGTTTTGGAGGATGGACCATCATTGGGAGGAATATGACGTGGCGCCTACGTGGCGGATCATCCTCCAAGGATGGTCCATCACCATACCGAGTAGCCTTACGTATTTGACACTCAAATGACTCTAATTAACCAAACACTTTGGAAAAGTGACACCGTTTAAAAGACTATGGGCCCTCCAATATGTATGAAGGTAATGTTGGAAATCAGGCCCTTGATCGAATACACAAACACCGGATGAACGAACTTGTTCGACTCCTTTATTTATTTATCAATGAAAAGCACACTAATTACAATGACCCTAAGCATCTATTTATACTAAACTTATTCTAGTCCTAACCCGACTCAAACTCGATTAATAAAATAAATAAACAAACTAGATAAACCTATCTAATAAACCTTGATGCCCAAGAAACATACCTAGACTAGAATTAGGAAACCTAAATAAAACAAACTAATTAATCTTCCAAAATAAACTAAAACACTTAGCACCTTCCAACTTTTGAGTTATGACAAGATTAGTCCCAACAATCACCCCCCTAATCTTGTCAATAACTTTCTTCACATTAGAGCTGGTTCATCATCATCATATCATCTTCTCCTATCGAACCATCTTGACTTAATGACTTCTACCGGACACCCGATCTTCACCTCGATCACGTCCAAAGTCTTCTCGGTTCAACCCGAACAAAAACTCACTACACTTGTAACATCTCACATGTCATCACGCTGGAAACGACGTTCACTAACATCACGACTTTTCACGGATCGACGACCTCTCCCCGGTCACATCCAAAGCCACCCGATTTGAACTCCAACGCCATAATATTACACCGTGTTTTTTTTCTTTACCTTTTTCCGATCATCCTTGTTCAAGAGGCCACTCCACCGACAAAGAAAACAAAGCCACCCGCTTACAACGCTTTCTTTCAACCTGCTAAACGAACCAAATCCAAAGCCACCTGCTTTGACGGATCTTTTACGCCCGTTTTTCACGCAACACGCCGGTCTCCTCTTATCACGAACAAGACTAACAAGGCACCTACCTACGAAACCTGTGTCACCGGTTGTAAACCAGTTGTGTAAATCCACAACTAACAACCAAACAACCCCGTTTCTTATTTCTTTCATCACCGACGAACACCGATGTTCATCACGGTCACCCCGTTATCTCAACCGGTTGTTACCCGAAACAACGGCTGACCCAAACACCATAACATCTTCGTCTTCCGCTGTTAAACAGTCCCGAATTATGCCATCCAAACGTCTTCATGAAATACACTACCATCAGGGGCGGATCTATAGCCAAGAAAGAGGTTCCCAGAAACCCGTTCGGCTCGGAATTTATAGTGTTAAATTAAATACAAAAGACTGAAGGAACCCTCTAGTATTTTTTGGAGGAACCCGTAACCAAAATTGATCAGTGCTGAACTGGTAAAGCGCCTGCTATTTGTAATTGAGGTTCCGAGTTCGAGTCCGAGTTCAAGTCCAGTTAGGCGTTTTCTTTTCTTTTCTTTTTTTTGCGTTTTTTTTTTCCTTTTTTACTTGAAACAAATTATTAGGGTTTTAACTTCTAACTTTAAATGTTTAGTGTTTATTCCTTTACCCCCAATTCCAAACGTAAACTCACACAGACACGTGACAACTGCACACGTCGTCCTCGTCCGTCCAGCAGCCGCTGGTCGCCGGAGCCCGGAGCCACTCCAACCCCTTCTCTTACAGTTTCCCTTGGTCACTCTCTAAGGTTTGTTGATTTTAACTTTCAGTTTGTCGATTTTTGGATTCAATCTATGATTAGTGATGTTATATCTTAGAATTTATTGATGTTAAATCTTAATCTTTTTTATAGAAACTTAGGATTTAGGAAACAGGGATGCTAATGTTTTAACTTGTGTTTTAATCTTTTTGAAATTATGATTGGTGATGTTAATTTGTATTCTTTCGAATGTTATTATATTAAAAAAGCAAACAGATTCATTTAAGATCAAGAAAATTAGGGGAAGTCTTGAAGGTGAATAAACTTCACACAATTCTGAAAATCTTGTTAAAAAAATTCAAAACCATATAATAGATGATTAATACCAATAGTCTTATTACAATTTTTATCAGATGGAGAGCATTTGTGAAGATACAGATGTTTTAGAAGAGAAATATAACAATTTCTTGGCGAAGAAACCGTATGATAGATAATTAATTTCTTGGCGAAGAAACCGTCTCATCTTACAGGGTAAATAAGTTTATTTCTTGGTTGTAATTAATTTAAAAAGGGGAATGTTTATTCCCTGTTCTTTAGTATATTCCAATAGTATAAAATGTGTTCTTTTGGGTAAAATTAGGTGTTTGATGGGCATGGAGGAAAGGGTGCATTAAAGTTTGTTCGTGATAATTTGCCAAGAATCATTACTGATGATGCTAATTTTCTAATGGAACTTAAAAAAGTAGGCACGTGGTTTTTTGCAGAGGCAGATGTTGCATTTGCGCGGTCATGTGCTCTTGAATCTGCTCTTTCTTATGGCACAACTGCGCTTGCCGCTATGATATTTGGAAGGTTAGTTCAATAATCCATATTGTTTTTTATATGTCTCTCTTAAATATATCTGTATGATAACAAATTACTGAATCTAGATCAATATTTTAAATACTTTGTAATGATGAAAATTGATAAATAGATAGTTTTCGAAAATTGCATAAAAAGTCTATTTTTCTTTGTGCAACTAATCCAGCCCCAAATTTATCATGAAGATGCTTTCTTTCATTGTTATATCGTATTTTTTATTATGTGATGAAACTTATTCGACCCGAACCGTCACACCGACCCGGATTATTTTTTTTATGTTCGGAGATATGAAATTGGAACATTAAAAAAAGTGAACCCCTTGAAAAAAAATTCCTGGATCCACCACTAACTACCGTTATTAAATCACACAAAAACCAGTAGCTTAATTCACAATGAAAATTTGTTCCAAAGTGACCAATCAAATTGATCCTCATCCAAACTTGATTATTCCTACCGTCACACAAATTTGATTCCACATGGGAAATAATTTATTTTGCCTCGGCCAAAAATAATTACGGTTACCTATGTCATCTCATGACTACAACCTATAGATTTTGTTCTCTCCTTGCCGTAAACATTAGCTTCCATTGACCCGCCATTGCAGCCCCGCGAGGGGCGGCTCCCCCTTTCTTGAAAACGACTCTCAAAACCGCCAACTGACTCTGATACCAATTGTTGGAAATCAGGCCCTTGATCGAATACACAAACACCGGATGAACGAACTTGTTCGACTCCTTTATTTATTTATCAATGAAAAGCACACTAATTACAATGACCCTAAGCATCTATTTATACTAAACTTATTCTAGTCCTAACCCGACTCAAACTCGATTAATAAAATAAATAAACAAACTAGATAAACCTATCTAATAAACCTTGATGCCCAAGAAACATACCTAGACTAGAATTAGGAAACCTAAATAAAACAAACTAATTAATCTTCCAAAATAAACTAAAACACTTAGCACCTTCCAACTTTTGAGTTATGACAAAGAGTAAATTGCCATTTTAGTCCCTGAGTTTTGTCCAAATTTGCCAGTTTAGTCCAAATAGTTTTTTTGTGCATCTTGGTCCCTGACTTTTACATTTTGTTGCCATTTTGATCACAATGCCTAACTCCATCCAAAAACCCAGTTTGTAACAGGGGTATTTTGGGGATTTCCTTAAAAAATGTTTTCAGTTGCCATTTTGATCCAATTCCAAAAAATCAAAAAAATTCCAAAAAATCAAAAAAATTCCAAAAAAATCTAAAAATAAAAAAATTTCTAAAAAATCATAAAAATTCTAAAAAATCCAAAAAAAATCTAAAAATAAAAAAAAATCTAAAAAATCATAAAAATTCTAAAAAATCAAAAAAATTCTAAAAAATCCAAAAATCATTAAATGTTTCGGCACGAACCGTTTCGACCCGTACCGTTTCGACCCGTACCGTATCGAACCGAACCGTTTCGAGCCGAACCGTTTCGACACGAACCGTTTCGACCCGTACCGTTTCGAACCCGAACCGTTTCGAACCGTACCGTTTCGACACGAACCGTACCGTTTCGAACCCGAACCGTTTCGAAACCGTACCGTATCGAACCCGAACCGTTTCGACGCGAACCGTTTCGAACCGAACCCGTTTCGAACCCGAAACGGTTCGCGTCGAAATGGTACGGGTCGAAACGGTACGGGTCGAAACGCTTCGCGTCGAAACGGTACGGGTCGAAACGGTTCGGGTTCGAAACGGTACGGGTCGAAACGGTTCGGGTTCGAAACGGTACGGGTCGAACCGTTTCGGGTCGAAACGGTTCGGCTCGAAACGGTTCGGGTTCGAAACGGTTCTGCTCAAAACGGTTCGCGTCGAAACGGTTCGGTTCGATACGGTACGGTATCGAAACGGTACGGTTCGAAACTTTTCGCGTCGAAACGGTTCGGGTTCGAAACAGTACGGGTCGAAACGGTACGGTTCGAAGCGGTTCGCGTCGAAACGGTTCGTTTCGATACGGTACGGGTCGAAACGGTTCGGTTCGAAACGGTACGGGTCGAAACGGTTCGTGCCAAAACATATAATGATTTTTGGGTTTTTTAGAATTTTTTTGATTTTTAGATTTTTTTGGAATTTTTTTGATTTTTTGGAATTGGATCAAAATGGCAACTGAAAAACATTAGTGATTAAGTACAAACTGTTACAAACTGGGTTTTTGGATGGAGTTAGACAAAATGATCAAAATGGCAACAAAATGTAAAAGTCAGGGACCCAGATGCACAAAAAAAACTATTTGGACTAAACTGACAAATTTGGATAAAACTCAGAGACTAAAATGGCAATTTACTCTATGACAAAATTAGTCCCAACAGGTAAGCCATACTGCTTAAATTGGCGTTAAATTGGAAAACAGTTAACCTGTTTACTTTTATGTAAGTTTCTTATTATACTATTAAATGCTACTAATAACAACAAATGTTCTTTTACCCATATAGAAACAAATTATAAAAATTATCATTAATAGTAATGCACAAATTTGTATTTTTTTTACCACATCTTAAATAGTGAGATGATTTATAGTAATAAATACAATAAAATCAAGAGTTAATTACATAAACGTTTCTTGTGATTTGGATAAAATAACATGTTTAAGGTTAACTTTATAAAGTAATACGTTTAGTGTATGTAGTTTTCAGTTTGTAATATGTTTGAGTTCTAACACTAACTTTAGTTAAATATTTATTAAATTTTACAAATATACAATTTTACCCTTTTAGCTAGTTACATAAATAGTTCTTGTGCAGTGCCTCAAACCTGACCAAGGTTCAGTTAGGATCAAGTAAAAAAGTGGTCCAAACCATGCCTCAAGCGCGACGAAGGGTCTCAGATTTTGCTTTGAAGATTTATGTTTCCAAAGGATTACCCTCCGATGATCATGTCGTTAAAGACATGTAGAGAGAGATGGTGCTAATGGAATATAGAGAAAGGCTGCTTGTGGAAGGGAAAATGAACGACAAATATAATTAGGATTTATTCTTTCTTTTTATACGAAAATATTTTATCTTAAAAGTGCCAAACCAACAAATGACAGGTAAACGGGCAACAAGCTGCGTCGCAAACCCCTTTTGAATTGCAAAACCGATCCTAACAAAGACGAGCCACTCTTAATTGTCGAAAAATTACTATTCACGACCAATTGACCCTTTTCAGGAATCCCACGGCCTTTAGGACCAGGGAACTAAAAGTATAAAAAACAAATGGATTAAACACGTGGGACAATCCTTATGGGCTGAGTTCGACTGGGCCCAAGTCCAACAGATCAGGCTTTATATAGAAGTAACCTCTACAAATCTTGAAGTTTTATCTCTAGAGTTCTTGAATTTAGTTTCCCTATATATTCTCAACCAAAAAAAATCAATTTAAATCATATGCTAACTGTTCCAGCAAGCTATAAAATGGGAAAGCAATCAAGAAGAAACAAGAAAGTACGATCAAAACCGGCATATGATGTTAATCTAAAGCAAAACAAGCTTTATGATAGTAATAACACAAAGATCTACGATAATGACACTCCGGTTTTCATTTTCATGGCAAAAGAATTTATGGAAAAGAATGGTGTTATAATGAAAACCGGGTCGGGTCTTGTTGTAAGTTCAACCTATGTCTATCATTTCCGGTTGTTCTTGAGTCCAGAGATCTGAAATGCAACATATAGATGAACCATTTAGAAGGTGACCGAGGCCAAAGATAGGCGAACACTCTCTTAACGATTAGGTTAAATATATATCAAGATTAACATAATGTATATTAAGTGTGAGAATGATATGTATATATAAAAGGGAGAGTGCGTATTATAGAGAGTTTTAGATTTGTGTGGATGAGCTAATATCTTAATCGGATTTTAAAAGACAATAAAAAAGACAAGAAGATTCCACTAAATTGTGATATTCCGAAACTAAAAGAGATTATAAGTGATCCTTTTTGGTTTCAAAGGATGTTCTTGTAAAATATGGAGATGAGGCAATATGGTGCCTATTATATTGTTATATTGTTAGCGGATAGTGTAACGTTGGCAGGTTAAATATCAGCCGTTAGATCAAGCTGAGATTAAGTCTCAACCTTATAAAAATAACTAAAAATGTAGCGGTTAGCAGCAGTTCCTCAATCTCTCTCCATTTCAAATTCAGTTATTGAAATTATTTGCAGTTACCACAATGGGATTTGTGTTTTGCAGGTCTTACGGAGTTTAAGGAGCTATTTGGGAGCTTTACGGAGCACTGGGAGCGAACGGGATCAACCGTGGATGTGAAATGAACAAAACCGGGTTAATCACAAAGATTGGATGTGTTTTAGGGGATGTTAATGGATTTAAAATGAGTATATTGGAAGATGGCATGAAAGAGGGTTGAATTACGAGTACGTGGGCGAAAACGGTGAGTAAAACGAAGCTATAACGAAAAAGTTATGAAGATATCAAGAAATCAGCATTTACAGGGGGCGTTGGGGACGCCCTAAATGGCCGTCGGCAACGCCCTCCTGATTACTGTGTCGCGAAATTTATGTTTTAATGTTTGGGGACGGGTTGCAAGGTTTCGTTTGACCAATTTTTGGGGGTTACGAGTTGGGGAAGTTGAAAAGACCATCTTGGAACCATTCTTGATCATCTTTTTCATCCCTAACCCATCTCTAACACCACCACTACTCTCCTTCACCTCTAACCCTAACCAAATCACCTTCACCATCATCATCAAACCCTCTACCATCATCCATAATCGATTCTCCACCAAACCCTAACACCTACCCTCAATCATTCATCCAGGACTCAAGGTCATGGCGCCATGTTCGTGCTCGCCATCCGGTGATCGCGTCCATTCAACCATGAGCGGCTAGTCTCGTCGGTTTCACCCCGGTGTAGATTGTTGTAAGAATTCTAGGGTTTATGCATTTGTATTTTGATTTGATTTTGTGACAAGTTGTTTAGTATTTGAACCCTTTGATAATTGTCGTGCATTTGAATTGAATTTGTGAATTGTCGAATGATTATAAAATTTGACTTTCCGAAATGAATTTGTGCACTTATACCTTATCTTAGGTTAGGATTTACATGTCCGAGGTAACAAAGTGCGTTACGGTCCGTTGTCTATGACGTTGATAGCAATTGGCACCTAAGCTTCGTGATAGTAATCCGTTAATCACTATATGCAATTGAATCAAGTTAAAATATGAAGGAACCCTAGGTCTTGCAATAATCGAACCGGGTGTGGAACTTGTCTCTAATTTCTTGTTTTAATCATTTAGTAATTTAGTTGTAATTTTAGTTAATCACAAGTGTTTTAGATAATACCAATTGTCGGCTCACTCCGATTTATTTTCCAACCAAATAAACTTATAAAAAAATTAGCAATCTTCATAATCACATTGTACATTTTTGTAAATAGTCTAACTAGTCGAACAGGTCGTGCGATACTGACCACATGCTCTTCGTGGATTCGATACCCGACTTACCCTAGCTACTTAGGTTTAATTGGGTTTTTGACTGATCGGGACGACACGGTCACGTCAAAATGGCGCCGTTGCCGGGGAGCTAGTGCGCTTAGTATTTCAATTCTAGTTCGATTTTAGTTTAGTTTTTCTTTCTTGTATATTCGTGATTTTACTTTGGGTGGTCGAGATTGTTTATGCAGGCACATGTTTTGCAGGTATTATCTTTTAATATGAATTGGGTAGATGATGATCCATGTGAGTGTTGCGGAAGCGGAGAGCATTATTTAGAGGATTGCTCTGTTTTCTACGAAAAAGTTCAAGCCTACAAGGATCGGGAAGACTACCTCAACGGATTGTATGAGTATAGGAGGGCGGATTATGAAGATTTCAATGGTCCATCTCACATTATCCTTACACTAGACCACCACCACCAAATTATCAAGACTATTACTATTCAGAGATGGATTACCATTATGAGCAAGAGCGGGGTTATAACAATTATGAACCCGAATTGCCAAATTTCTCAGGTTACCGGGAGGAGTATGATGATTATTATAATGAATACCCTCAACCGGCATCCGAGGAACCTCAAGATTTAATAAGTTCCAAGCTCGATGCAATCATGAATGCCATGACTGCCATCATCACTTCAAATCAAGAGAATAAAATGGAACTGAAAAAGGAATTTGAGGTGAGAGATAAAGCTCATGAAGCCTTGGCAAAGAAAGTGGGTCAACTTGCCGAAGAACTGGCTCAACTTAGACAAGACAAAGAGGTGTTGGCTAATGGTACCATGGTTGATGGTGATGTGGTGGAAGAGGTTATATATCTTCCTGAGCAAGAAGTTGAGTGTTTGAACCGAGTGGAAGACATGACCCGCGAGACGATTCGGATCCGAAAGAAGCCTACGTTCATATTCATCCTTCTCCCATACTTATCACCCCAACCAATAAAGTTGGGGATGCGGGTTCGGGTATAAGGATTCGAAGGGTAGTCTTGCAAGACATTGGACAATTCGTCAAGAAATGACCCCAAAGTAGCTTACTACGCATGCCGCGTAAAATAAAAAGAGAATGGATCCGGCATGCCAGCTACCGAGCGTATGTTGGAAACTCGGTAGGAAAATGTGCACTTCGACCACCATGAGAGGCAAATCAGGTATAATTGTTGTAGAGTTTGTATTATTTTCGTTTTATTTTATTTTTTAGTTAAATGAACGTTGTGGGTGTATTCCCTATATAACCCTCACGAGACCTACTCGTCCTCTCGAGCTATTGGGTGGTTTAAAAGGGCTTGTTGCATAAGCTAAATGCAACCATGATTCCTATGAAAGTGAGTTAGGTTTGTTGTTATTGTAAATTATTTTTCCACATAAATCAAGGTAAATTAATGCATGACTTGGTAATACTTTCATAAAAACGGTAGAACTAAGTAGCTAACAAATTTCAATGGTTGTGAGAAGCATGCTTCTACACAAGGGTTAAGATTTGTAGGTACATTGTGTTCGAGGGACGACTGTTTTTGTGAAGAGAAGAAGAAGACATGAGCATCTAGCGAGAAAAATCAGGTGCATGCGTTTCCTTTTACCTTGATTCTTAGTTAGTAATAAGTGGATTGTAATTGTATTTTAGTTTTCGGGGAGGAATTTTTGGGAAATTAGTCGTGTCACATCCCTTGTGCGATTTAAAAACTCTAGTTCTTACACATTGAGCACAATGTTTACCTCAAGTGTGGGGATGGGGGAGTAGTAAAAGTTTTTCAATTTTGACCCGTTCGTTTAAACACTACACATTGAGGACAATGTTTACCTCAAGTGTGGGGATGGGGAGAAATTTCAAAAATTGTTCAAAAATGTCTTGTTTCGAAAGCGATCTCAAAAGCACAAGTAACTAAGTCAACGAGGGATGGCACAACCCATTTGGTCTGTTGTCATGGTCAAGTTCAAATTAATAGCATGACGGGTATTTAGCGGGTGGTTATTTGGGAATAATCCGCCTAAGAAACTAGCACATTATGCATGTCACATACCATACCCTTTATATATGTGAGGTTTTGAGCCACTTTTACATCATAGAATCACATTTTTATGTTTCTTTGTTGAGTGGACCATTAGTCATGTATTGTAGAACTTGCGACTTTTGATACGTTTGAGACCATAGACCGAATACAAGCACGAGAATGATTAAGGAATTAGGTAAACCTTTTTCTTTTACACCATTTGCTTACCTTTACCCAAATAAAACCCCTAGTCGCCTACTTTGAGCCTAATCCTTTCGTTTGACAACCCATTTAGCCCACAACCTTAAACCTTTTTCTTTTAAACCCGTGTGATGGAAATTCGATTGTAGGAGTTAAGTTTGTATAGTTGTGAATAGTTTGTTTGCATAAAAAAAATCAGAAAATGTTGCGAAAAAGAATAGAAAATCAATGAGAAAAGAACAAAAATATGTGTTTTTAGTTTGAGGAATAAAAGGCGAAAATTGTTGCCTTATAGCTTGATGTTTATAGTTAGTTATGTTTAGAATAATTGTTTTGTAAAAAAATTCGAATTTTCACCACCTTAGCCACTTTCAAATATCCTATTTTCCTACCCTTAGCCTAGCCCCGTTACAACACTTACAAAGACCTTTTGACTTGTGCTTAGTATTCGTGATCGGTGGTGGAGAATGATTGAGTTGCAAGCCTATACGGGTACGTGTTCTAATCGGTTTGAGTGATTATTTCAAAAGCGCTAATGCATCAACTATTAGCCAATTTTAAACCGAGTGGAGAGAACATTGTGAGGGATGTGCATAATTTATTGGTTTCACGGGCGGGTTAATCTTGGATAACCATTTTATATGTGATTATTCACTTTACCGTTAGATATTTCGTAAATTGTAAAAAGTTTGAACCAGGTATGAATTTAGACCTTAACTTACGTCTCAAGAATGAGAAGTGTGTTTCTTGTTCGACCCACATGAAACTGAAAAACAGATTTGCTTGAGGGCAAGCAAACGACAAGTGTGGGGATGTGATACGTGGTCGAAAACCGGTGTTCGTTAATGTTTAAGTTCATGTATTTGCTTAACTTTTAATCTTGAATAGCTTACTTTTAATGGGATTTGTGTTTTGCAGGTCTTACGGAGTTTAAGGAGCTATTTGGGAGCTTTACGGAGCACTGGGAGCGAACGGGATCAAGCGGGGATGTGAAATGAACAAAATCGGGTTAATCACGAAGATTGGATGTGTTTTAGGGGATGTTAATGGATTTAAAATGATTATATTGGAAGATGGCATGAAAGAGGGCTGAATTACGAGTACGTGGGCGAAAACGGTGAGTAAAACGGAGCTATAACAAAGAAGTTATGAAGGAAACAAGAAATCAGGAAATCCGCATTTACAGGAGGCGTCGGGGACGCCCTAAATTGCCGTCGGCGACGCCCTCCCGATTACGGTGTCGCGAAATTTATCTTTTAATGTTTGGGGACGGGTTGCAAGGTTTCGTTTGACCAATTTTCGGGGGTTACGAGTTGGGGAAGCTGAAAACACCATCTTGGAACCATTCTTGATCATCTTTTTCATCCCTAACCCATCTCTAACACCACCACTACTCTCCTTCACCTCTAACCCTAACCGAATCACCTTCACCATCATCATCAAACCCTCTACCATCATCCCCAATCGATTCTCCACCAAACCCTAACACCTACCCTCCATCATTCCTCCAGGACTCAAGGTCATGGCGCCATGTTCGTGCTCGTCATCCTTTGATCGCTTCCATTCAACCATGAACGGCTAGTCTCGTCGGTTTCACCCCAGTGTAGATTGTTGTAAGAATTCTAGGGTTTATGCATTTGTATTTTGATTTGATTTTGTGACTAGTTGTTTAGTATTTGAACCCTTTGATAATTGTCGTGCATTTGAATTGAATTTGTGAATTGTCGAATGATTATAAAATTTGACTTTGAGAAATGAATTTGCGCACTTATGCCTTATCTTAGGGTAGGATTTACATGTCCGAGGTAATAAAGTGCGTTACGGTCCGTTGCCTATGACGTTGATAGCAATTGGCACCTAAGCTTCGTGATAGTAATCCGTTAATCACTATATGCAATTGAATCAAGTTAAAATATGTAGGAACCCTAGGTCTTGCAATAATCGAACCGGGTGTGGAACTTGTCTCTAATTTCTTGTTTTAATCATTTAGTAATTTAGTTGCAATTTTAGTTAATCACAAGTGTTTTAGATAATACCAATTGTCGGGTCACTCCGATTTATTTTCCAACCAAATAAACTTATAAAAAAAATTAGCAATCTTCATAATCACATTGTACATTTTTGTAAATAGTCTAACTAGTCGAACAGGTCGTGCGGTACTGACCACATGCTCTTCATGGATTCGATACCCGACTTACCCTAGCTACCTAGGTTTAATTGGGTTTTTGACTGATCGGGACGACACGGTCACGTCAGCATGTAGTTTTGTTAGTGCGCTACCGCACAAGTAACTTTTATGAATGCATGTTATGTTTTAGTTACAATGTTTGCATGAGTACAATTACTTTGTTTAGGTAAGACAAAAAATGATGGTATAAAGCTCATGTGTGAACGTAGGGCTGGACCTTGCGCAGTACCTGTGACCACAGACCGTTCATGAGACTTGTGTTAGGTTACCATAGTGTTTTTGTGCTTACCAAAAGAAATTGCATGTATTTGTAACAAAACATAAAAGTGTAATGTAACAGACTTTGTATTGATTTGGGTAAGGCACAGAGGCCATGCAGTACAAAGCTGCTATTAGGATAAATAAGAAACTTAAGTTACAGCTCATGTAAATAGTCCTTGTGCCATAAGTTGACAAGTTGAGGAACCTGCCAAATATGAAGGAAACTATGATTACATGTGCGCTGAACTGTCCTGGACCCTTAGGCTTGCTTAGATTTTTTGTTGCCTGGCCCTTCTTCTCCACGGGTGATCTGCTTGTGTTCTTTGCGCACGTTCTGAACTAGATGAGTAAGTTCTCGACTCTTGAGCGCTTTTTTCTATTTCAGTGCGCAGACTGATGCAGTTGTTCGTGGTGTGCCCATTATCTTTGTGATACTCACAGTAGAGGTTCGGATCTTGTCCTCTCTTGTTTTTTATCGGTGGTGGTGTTTTGAACTGGTAATCCTCGGTGCTAATCACTTCCGCCGGTGTCTTAGTAAGAGGCACTTCCGCCGGTGTCTGACGAGTATGCGCTTGAAGTTGAGTCTTTCCAGCTTTTCTTGAACTTCCGACCACTTCTTCTGCTCATGTGTTGAGGACGGTTTTGGGGCAGTGGTGGTCTGTTTGAGCTCAAATTGCGCTCGGTTTGAGCATAGACCTTGGCTGCTGCCATCAACTTCTCCCAGCTCTTCGGCAATCCTTCAGTTCCCGACAACACCTTGATCATATCATCGCATCTCATCGCATATTTGAATTGTGCGTGGATTAAGTGTTCGTGCACATCACCAATTTCCAACACTTCCTTGTTATATCTCGTGATGAAATCTTCCAAACTTTCATCGTCCCTCCGCCAGATATTCATGACATCCGCGGAGTCTCGAATGGATCGGCGCTGCTGACTGAAGTGAACCAGAAACTTCTCCTTAAGATCAACCCAAGATGTTAACTTACCTACTGGTAGATTGTCAAACCAAAGGCGCGTGGTGCCTGTAAGGGTTTGGACAAACAAATGGCACTATATAGGTAGTGTCCATCCACCGACTAACCCCGTGCTGGTGAACACGCGCAAGTGATCATCAGGATCTGACAATCCATTGAACTTTCCTACATTTGAAGGTAATTTTGCCCGCTCGAGGAGAGCCAGTGCAATCTCCCTGACAAACTTTGAGTTTTCAGCAGCTTCCGCTGGTCGATAAATCAGATTGTAGTCATACTCTGCTTCTGGGTTATAAACCGCATGGATTTTTGGTTTGTAACTTGCATGCTCTCTCTGTATCCGATTGAAAACGCTTGTGTTGTCGTCTTCATTATATGTTCTGTCATATTCATCAGTTTGGGTGTCCCGCTTTTGTGAGAAACGCGGGCCCAAACGTGAATGAACTGATTGGCATTTTTTAGAGTATTACTCTTCACGGTGATCTCGTCATCTGGATTCAGAGTGAGTAGATTCATATCTGATGCTAGATTTGGAGTAAACTTTTGTATCGTCAACTAACATGTGTGACGGTGCATCATAATGCAACACTCGGGGTGCAGATGGAGCTCACACCTGAGCTGCAGATCTACGCGTCTGTGGTGCTGGTTGAGTCGTTTGTGCACAAAGCTGTGCATAAATGGTGTTCAACGCACCTTGGGACTTAACGTACCAAGAGATCGGAGTCTCACCAGGAGGTAAAATTGAGCTGATCGGGATTTCAGGCTTTGCTCCTGGTGTAACAGGATCATTCACATGATTAACGTTGTTCTGAACATTGTTATCATCGGATGCTTCTTCCACAATCCCCTCGACACGGGAAGCATGAGCAAAATTGCCCCTCTTCTCTGGTCGAGGGCCTGGTGGATGATTCGATGAAGCTTCTGTCATTGAAAATAGAAGAGAAAAAAGTGAATCGATCGAGAAGATGAAAATGAAAATTGAAGAATCGGTGGGCACCAATAAAGAAACAGTGATCTAATTTGACCGGAATCAATTAGATGGGGGTTTTGTCTCTGCATAAAAGGGGTTAATCTCCTTGTCGATTCGGTGGTTGGTCGAACTACTTCTCCGGTGATCACTGCAAAACAGAAAGCCGTTAGACTCGCCACGAGGATAATGTGGGTTCTCTCCGTGACCACCCTTCGGCGTGAGAATAAGTACAGTGATCTCAAAGGAAGAAGATGAAGTAGTATAAGAGAAAGCAAGTGAAAGTAGCATGCGAGATCATACCTGAAGCATCTTATTTATAGCCGGATTTTGGCTGGAAAATGGTGTAACAGAGAGAGTAACGAAAAGCACTTTTCCGTTGGCAGTTATCTTTTCTTTCCGTCAATTATTAACTTCACGTCTATGCACACGGATCCTGGGCTCTGATCAACGGTTGGGGAGTTGCCACGTGGAAAGTGGTTTTGTGTAGATCTTCCTTTACGTTAGTGCTGTCATCGTGATTTAGATGAATGCTTCGGATCGTGCCACGTCATATTCGGTTATAGCTGAATGAAGCCATGCACGATGAGCATTTAAATCTTCAAGAAGATCTACAGCTGTAAACCATTGCATTATTGCCACGTGTCCATTCTGTTGCAACAGAAAAGATTCCTTTGTTCAAGTCTTGATTTCAGGCGCGCGGAGATGTTTAGAATTTTATCTTCAAGCCTGATTGTACCCGTACGCGTGCCCACACATGGGTGTAAGTTAGATGTTATCGAAGACTGTTCTTTCCCAAATCTTATTTAGAACCACTGCGCGGCCGCGCAGGGTCTTATTTAAGATGTTTTTGGGATGAAGTTAGGGTATGGTCCTATGAGCTTGCGCAGGGGTTTTGGTACCATACCCATTCAGTATGATCAATTGTGTATTTAACAGAATGATGTGTGTATTGCTATATATGTTTAAGATAGGCAATATGTAGTTTGGATGCTTATTTTTCGTGTTATGTTACTATTATTATCAATAAATATGTTATGTTACTAATTTTGGATGGTTGTTATTTAAACAATAGTTAGTTTGACCCAACTTTGGTTTCACATGGGTCATGTTTATGTCAAGTGGGTCATGTTTAAGCCAGATAGGTTAGATTGTAGGTTTAATGACTCTAGGGGTAAAGTGGTTGTGCAGATTTGATAGGTCAAATGGCCAGTACTCAATATGCAACCCAAATGGGTCTACAGATTTGATGGTCAACCGAGTCATACGCACATATCAGGGATACCAACACAAAAATACTCGTACCCATGGATGAGTCTTGCATGTGAACAACTTTTAAACTAGTCATGCGCACATATGAGTCATGAGTGTGAACAGTTTTGGACAAAAATATTTAAATGTTCAATTTGTTTATACATTTTTGGATTTATGCGTGGTATTTTTGTTTTTTGCAAAAAATCAATCAATCAATCAAACCCAGTAAAATTCCACAAATCGCAAAGCTATTGGTAGGGTCTGGGAGGGTGGGATGTAGGCACACCTTACCTCTACCCTTAGGGATATAGAGGCTGCTTCTAGTGAGACCCTCAGCTCCAAAACATCCAGGAAAGAAATAAATAGAACATGAGGTGTGTGTGTGTGTGTGTGTGTATGAAGCTACCAATATAACATGAGTGGTGAAAAAGTGCATGGTAAACAAGACAAATATAACAACACAAACAACCTATACACATAGATACATATATACGACCATACACTACACCTAAAAACACAATTGTACCCTCTCCTAGAAATCCTTAATCCTACGTCTCCACGAGCTCCTATCATGGACCATGTTCTCAGAGAGGTGCAATATTTGCAAATCCTTCCTAATCCACTCATCCCAAGTAATTTTGGGTCTGCCTCTACTTCTCCTCCCCTCCACCTCGAGAGTTTCAACCACTCTAACTGGCTCTATCGTCTGCCTCCTCTTCACATGCCCAAACCATCTCAATCTTCCCTCCTTTATCTTATCTGATATACTAGCTACTTCTAACCTCTCCCTAAACACATCATTTCTTATCCGGTCAAACCTTGTGTGCCCACACATCCATCTTAACATTCTCATCTCTGCCATCTCCATCTTGTGTGCTTGCACTTCCTTAATGGCCCAGCAGTCGGTTCCGTATAACATAGCATGTCTAATTGCAACCCTATAAAATTTCCTTTTCAATTTTGTTGGGAACCTCCTATCGCACAATACCCCAGTGGTAGCTCTCCACCTACACCACCCAACATGGATGCGGTGGGCAACGTCACTATCCATCTCCCCATCCCTCTGAACAAACGATCCTAGATACTTGAGCTTAGTCACCTGCGGAACCACTTGACCGTCAATGGTGATCTGAATTTCCTCATCGTTGTCTACTCCACTAAAGTCACAATACAAGTACTCAGTCTTAGATCAACTAATCCTTAAACCTCTGCCCTCTAACGTTGCTTCCCACTCTTCTAACCTCGCATTTAGACTTTGTTTACTATCAGCAACTAACACAATATCATCTGCGGCAGGCACCACGGAAGAGACTCCTGAATTAACTTTGTCAACTCATCTAGGATAACTACAAATAGAAAAGGCCTCAAAGTAGACCCTTGGTGAAGTCCTACCTCCACCGGGAAAGAATCAGTATCCCCTACAGGCGCTCAGACACTAGTTTTAGTCCTAACATACATATCCCCAATTAAGTCTATATACTTCCCAGAAACCCCTCTACTCTCCAAACTATCCCAAATCAGTTTTTGCAAAAAATGGTGAGACCAATTCAATCGAAAGGATACAAAGCACAACATCATTGCATTACTAGATGAAAATGATAAGAAGGCAGCAGAAACCCCTCTACTCTCCAAACTATCCCAAATCAGTTTTTGCAAAAAATGGTGAGACCAATTCAATCGAAGGATAAGGATACAAAGCACAACATCATTGCATTACTAGATGAAAATGATAAGAAGGCAAAACATGTTCACACAACTATCACAGAAGTTAGAGTACCTTATGAATCTCAAATCAGAGATTTCTAGAGAAACTCTAAAGTTGAATGTCAATTAGATCCACCAGAAATACATTTTGAAGTACAAAAACAGAAGGTGGTAGTTACAGAGGCATTGATTAGAAAAATTCTAGATTTCAAAGATACTCTAGAAGATCCAGATACACTTGACGAGAAACTTGTGAAAGGTTGCTTTCAAAGAATGGGATATGAAAGAGAATTGAATGCTACAATGTATGCAACGAGTTGTGTACGTAGGACTTTACAAATTTTTTATGCATATTGTGGTTCATTGCTTAAGTCATTTTTGGAAATTAATTTACTCGTTAAAGGTTTAAGAGCAAACACATAATGCAACCACTTTTCTTTGTTGCTTTCGCCAGGATCTATGTTGGATTCAGACCAAGAATTATAGTAAACTTCCAGGACCGTTTCTAAGAATTCTTGGAAAGATTTAGGCCCCTGGCAAGCAGGGAAAACGGGCCCTTATAAAGTGGCTAACTCAATTTTAAAAAGAAAAAATAAATACATTTTGAATAGCCGTTCAAAAAAATACATTTGAACTAGTACATATTTATTTACTAGAAAACATAAGAATAAATAAAAAAAATACATAGTCGGATCAAACCCGCCCGTTGCGCCTAGTGAAAACTTTGTCTGTTCGATGTACTCGCTATAACAAACGAAATTGAAAGTCTAAGATAACATAGTCGTAATATGTCTAAAACGTGTTCGCTTCACTAGTTTTTTATATAATAAAAGGATAAAACCATTTCAAAAAGGCAAATTGGATTTAAATAATCCCAACTTTTCCAATTTGACTGATAATAATCACGACTCAGTTATTTGCCGATAATAATCCGAACTGGTCCACTTTTGGCCGATAATAGTCCACCGTTAAAAATAACTTAACGGAGTTAAGTTTTTTCTGAATGACAAACCGATGTTTTAGGGATTTTGATCAGAACGAGGATATGAGTCGATTTAGGTAAAACTTACCTCGAAATGGTGCTCCAAACGGCTTGATTTTTGTTAATTGGAAATTTAAGCACCCATATTGAAGCACCGTTTTCGTCGTCTGGGGCAGTATTTCGAGGTAAATTTTACATCAATCAACTTGTATCCTCGTTCTAATAAAAAACCCTAAAATATTGGTTTGTAATTCGGAAAAAAAACTTAACTCCGTTAAGCTATTTTTTACGCAGACTATTATCGGCCAAAAGTGGACCAGTTCGGATTATTATCGGCATATAACTGAGTTAGAATTATTATCGGCCAAATTGAGAAAGTTAGGATTATTTAAATCAAATTTTCCTTTCAAAAATCGTTTAGTTATATATTTATTTTAAATAACAATAAAAGTAAATAATAATTTATTTTAGTACTTCAAAACTGAAATAGAAAGAAAACAAAAATAACAATAAGGAAATAAAAAGAAATTAAGTTGCAAAATCAACAAGGGGAAAATGGGTAGAAATTGACTTAAAGAGTTGGATTATTTAAATTAAATTTCCTTTTCAAAAATCATTTACTTATATATTTATTTTAAATAACAATAAAAGTAAATAATAATCTATTTCAGTACTTCAAAACTGAAATAGAAAGAAAACAAAAATAACAATAAGGAAACAAAAAGAAATTAAGTTGCAAAATCAACAAGGAGAAAATGGGTAGAAATTACCTAAAAGAGCTGGTATTATTTAAATTAAACTAGATGAAAGCACCCGCCGCGATGCGGCCGGGGGCTTAGAAATTAAAACACAATAGGGGCTTACAAATTAAGACGGAACGAATACCAATTTATGCGGCAAGGTTCATTAACTAACATGTTTATTTATCGACCAAATGTATGATAATTACACGCAACAAACATATATTCACATCTTCTAGTTGTTGTTGTGGTTAACAAATGATGAGCTGCTTTCTGTAAGCCTTGACCTTACAAAAGGGGTTGTTGTTCATTCTTGGCGACCTTTCTTTGCTTCATACTTCGTGCACACAAACAGAGTGAGGTGTCGGTTGATGTGCACTTCAGCTAATAAGGGATTAGGCAATAATCAGTTAGCAAATAGCATCCTCATAGTTCGATGAAAGGCTTGAAGCTAGCAATAATGTATGTTGAATTGTACCTTCATTATAGCGTACCAAGCGGCTAGGTTTCCCGAGGAAGTAAGTGAACCTTTTAGTAGCTTCGTCTCCCTCGTCGAATACAGAGCCTAAGAAATTGCCTCCATACATCAACAAACTTTGAGAAATCTCCATCTATGTAGTTATGCTTTTATATCTGGTAAGCGAAAACTAAAATATTATAAATATGTACCGTAATATATGTGAATTTATGAGTATTATCTTAGAAGTAAGGCCTTACACATCATCTTCAGTATCATCTCGTCTGTGCCAATGAATACAAAAACAATCGCAAGAATAAATCAGAGGATTTGGTCCTGTTTACTTATGTTTTAACTTAAATAGATAGGATGAGTAAAATTGGTAAAAACCCGTTCTAAAAAAAATAAAAATAGAACAGATTGTTGTTTACCTCTTCGTCATCCTTGTAATGAAAATACTCTTTCATTAGCATCCTAATAATTTATAAAAATTGTAAAATGATCAGTAGGAAAATATCTACATTAACCTTGGTTTTTGTTAAGGACCATAATTTTTTTAAGAAAGACCATTCCTAGCACATCCTTCATCGCTGCAAAGAGAAAGTAAACACAACACGTATTCTACTCTAAATTTTAAAACCAACTAAATTTTTGCAACTTGTTTAATCAAACTCACTTTTGTATCAAATTTAGAGTTAAAAGTTTGAATGACATATGGGCTAACACAAGTAGGCACGCTTACAGTAGATTCCTCCATGGATAGCTTAGCAAATCCTCTCAAAGTGCTGCCTTTCCCATTAGTTTTGCTTGTAATGGAGATAGAAATATTATGCTACAACTATTTTATTAGTATGGGTCAGTACAGTGGCGAATCTTGAAGTTTTCGATGGGGGTGTCGAAAACATATATACCAAAAAATTTCTATAGAACCGGGGGGTAAAAAACGTATATACCCAAAAATTTCTATACGAAAACTACATATATAACACTATTGAGAGAAAATTTCAGGGGGTCGACCCCCCTGGCCCCTTCAAAGTTGCGCCAATGAGTCAGTACGGGTTATGTTTTATCATAGCTGGTCTAACACGTAAAACAAACAAAATTAGCCTAAAATGAAACTTGAAAATGTCCTTTTTATTGTATAAACACTAAAACTTGTTATATATAAAATGTAAAACTAACATATATTTCGAATCAACCCAACACTTTTTTACATGTTATCCGATCCATCTACCCCGTATATGAAATATATAGATCTACACTTGCATCCATCCTACCGGGCCAGTGATGGGAGAAGGGTGACATCCCTCTCATGAAAAATCATAGCAACCGGATGTAACCAAGTCACACGCAAAAATGTGTTTCCCACCCACCGACCAAGCAATTCCCTCGAATCCTCGATATAAATCTTATATATGTGAAAATTAAGTCATGAAAAGAAGATTATGGCAAAATATATCAACAATTTCAATTTCTTAAAAAAACTACTATAAACCTGTAACCGTTTACTATTGAACACATCAACAACTATAGTCTATAGATTCAACAATCATAAACTTGTTACTTATAGAAACTCAATTTAACATCCAAACGTTAATTCTAGGGTTTAAACATATAAACTTTTAAAAAAATTGTACCTCTAGAGAAAGAAATTAGGGCTAGAAAAGTTTGTTTAGGTTCAGTCATGAGAACAACTTCCTTCTAACTAACACAAGTCTTAATCTGATTAAACGATTCATAAAAGTTCCCGCTTGTAAGACAAAATTTCCACATGTAATCAAACTAAGTGAATTGAATGTTACCTCTACTTTATCTTCTTTGGCTTTGTGATTAACCGGCAGCTCACGAAATTCCTCAGTGAGTCGGATGCATTGTGGAATGTTCTCCGGTGAAACAAAATCCACGGCTACTATGTTGCATGACTACAAATAAGAAGCACAAATTAGATTTTTTTTTAAATATATACCCATACCTCTTCTTGATTTCTCCTTTTTGGGTGATTTGTTCTAGAGTTAGGGTTGTAGAATGTACATTGGCGTCCGATTGAACCACCGGTGATGGTCTAGAGACCGGCGGTGTTGTCGGTGGTCGTTACGAAAGGGTAGTACACGGTGGTCGTCGCTTCTTCGGAAACAAAGTCAAACATCGATTCTTTCAACGCTCAATCGGAGGGTCGGAGCTCCGATTCCGAGAGAAGCAGAGTCGGACGCAGGATGCTCTACTCCGTCTCTCTCTCTCTCTCTCTCTGGTTAAACTCTGGATTCTCTTTGTCTAACCATTCAAGTATTCAAGAGTGAACACGTATATGAAGATGAAGCTGAGCTTTTTTTTTTTTTTTTTTTTGAAAAACACCCCAAGCCCATATTACAACTCATTTAAGCCCAAAGTTGTTGCTTATTTATAGGTTTTAATTTTAATTTTCCTTTCAAAAATCATTTAGTTATATATTTATTTTAAATAACAATAAATGTAAATAATAATTTATTTCAATACTTCAAAACTGAAATAGAAAGAAAACAAAAATAACAATAAGGAAATAAAAAGAAATTAAGTTGCAAAATCAACAAGGGGAAAATTGGTAGAAATTGCCTAGAAAGGCTTTTTTTTTCCAGAATCGAACTAGGACAAGCACGCAAACAGTTTAAAAATTAGAACGGTAACCACGAGGGCTGGCAATTGGGTACCTGTTAAGACACAATTAGACCTGTTTGACTGAAAAATACACCCTTTGACTTTTTTAATTTTTAAAAGAGTAAACTGCCATTTTGGTCCCTGTGGTTTGAGCACTTTTGCCATTTTAGTCCAAATCTCAAACTTTTTAAATCTGAGTCCCTGTGGTTTCACTTTTATTGCCATTTTAGTCCAAAATTAAGAGTAAACTGCCAATTTGGTCCCTGTGGTTTCACTTTTATTGCTATTTTAGTCCAAATCTCAAACTTTTTGGAACATTCAAAAAAAGGGGGATTTTGAATTTTGGACTAAAATGGCAATAAAGTTGAAACCACAGGGACCCAGATTTAAAAAGTTTGAGATTTGGACTAAAATGGCAAAAATGCCCAAACCACAGGGACCAAAATGGCAGTTTACTCTTTTTAAAATAATTAAAATTACAATGTTAGGATCTATCATTTATTCATCTTTGTACATAAAACATAAAACTGTTTTATAAACATGAGGTAGAAAGTAGTTAAACGAGTCGTAATCATGTTTGAAACTTATGTTGTGCGCACCGTCAGAAACCTGTTAAACCTGTTAAGACACGATTTGCCAGAGATATCAACACCTTTATGTAAAGTATTTGAAACAAAATTTATATACACACACTTAATATATATATATATATAGGATAAAGATCAAATACAAATAAACTTAACATATTAAACATACAAACTGAAGAAAAAGATAAAAAAACATGGTGTCATTTTTGTAATTATGAGTAACTATCAAAATTACTCTTGTAGAGTAATTTTGTAAAATTACTCTGAATCAAAATTACTTTTACAAGTGAATCAAAATTACACTGCAAGTTTATCAAAAATCTGTAGAGTAATTTTGATCTTTTGTAGAGTAATTTTGGTCTTGTAGGGTAATTGTCAAAATTTCAACTAACCCCCAAAAAACTGTAGAGTAATTTTGATCTTTTGTTGAGTAATTTTGTAAAATGATCTTGTAGAGTAATTTTGATCCTGTAGAGTAATTTTGTTAACATTTAGTTATGGGGTTTAGCTTTATGGTTTAGTTTTTAGC